>CAJVPT010002207.1:0-18341 GCA_910592055.1 Acaulospora colombiana | reverse complement strand
TGATCAATAGAAGCTTGTTTACATTTCAAAAATTTGACTTCTAATAATCAAAAAAAGTCAAGTAATACCTTTGATACCAATGGCAAGAAAGTTCCTAAAGAAAAAACTGACTGTGAAGTATCTGAAGATCTTTTTAATCTTTGAAGTGAGAGGCTTATGGAGGTTTTCTATAGTAAAAAAGCTTATTTTCTTTCTTTTTAACTGTCTTGACTCTCTTAGAGCTCCTATTTTAATAGTTTTCTAGGAAATTTTGCCTATCTCAGTTTGATCTTAAATTTTGAATAGCATAAATCTTTATCAAAGGTGATTGGTAACATGAAATATATTAGTTTTTGAAATGTAAACAAGCTTCTATTGATCACACTCATGTGTCTCAATACATTATTGATAATATAAGAAAGAAAGTTTTAGAAAAAGTGTCTCTTTTAATTATGTATATTAAACCTCCAGAAAACAATTATAATATTGAAATGCAAGCAACAGGTAGGAAATGAATATCCAACTCCCATTTCTTATTAAGTTTCTCAGGTGATAAAAAGACTTTTTTGAACAAAAATTAAGGTCTCCAAGCTTCTATTCTAATCAGATAAAGTTTTTGAAAAGATTTCTTTATTCTGATCAGGCAAACTCTTCTATAATATGGTGCTGACTTTAGTAGCATTAAGCAAATCCATATACTGTATCAGTAGAAGAATAAATTCCTTAAATGTTCTTCTTAAAGTCACTTTTAGAAATGGATAAGTTTTTTAAATATAATGAAGTTTAGAAAATATTACAATTAGGTAAATCCTTTTGAGAGAAATAGAGCAAGAACTTTTTGAAGGACTTTGAATTATATTTCCTTTTCTTTTTTTTTCCAATGCCAACTTTAATAATTCATCTTTTTTGTGATAATCAACAATGATAAACTATTGACAATGACCCTAGTTGATTTAAAGGCTCTATATTAAGCACATAATATTGTTCCTTAAATCTAATTTAAAGTATCTAGTTTAGACTTAGTTTTGTTTAATCCAAATTAGCTTAGTGAACTCTTCATATTTTTTAAATAGTATAGTCCTTTAACTAATAATGTACATTGACAAGTTAATCACTTTGTGAAAGTCTGTAAACATTGTGATATCTTTCAATATCTTAATAAAGATATGCTATTGTGGCATGATTGTAGATTAAAAAATATATATATATTTATATAATAATATAAATGATATATTATGTATTATAGACCTATGGATTTATAGTATAGTAGTAATACTCCCAGGTCAAAAAGTACTGTTTTCAAGTTTAATATCACTGTGAGACAGTATCACTTAAGTCTAGGTGATACAAGAAGATCTCATCCATCTCATAATATTGATCATTACCATTTATGGTCAAGATTCCATTTGATCATGGGATAACCAAAGATCATAAGATGCTTCAGCCGGTTTTAGTGCTGAAACTACCTCGTCACAAGACAGATTTTAACAAGCTCCTGCAGATAGGCTGAAGATCTGCTTGCCATAAAAATTCAAGAACTAATAACACTTAAGCACATTAGTATAAGAAGAGGGTCTCTATCAAATTTGATAATCCATTTAAGACTTCATGCAGTCATCCTATAGATAGGCTGTGATATGTAGGTTATGTAAAAAGGGTACTCAAATGAGACAAGATAATATCTAAAACTTCACATAAATATTCCATAGGCATATTGTAATAGGTAGTATAAAAAGAATATTTAGTGGAACAAGATATGAAAGAAGTCTCAGGTCCAAGGCAGCTAGAAGACAAGTCAACATAGCAAGGGCCTAAATACAGGAAGGGGATAGTAGGATTTTTTCTGACAACAAGCCATATGAGTCCTTGATTAGGACAAATGGATTTATTGTAATGTTTAATCACTATATAAAGAAAAGGTGGTACAAGTTATAGTATCTAAGTAATATAGCCTTTACTTCAATCTATAATTTCATATATACTTTATTAATTCATTATTGACAATCTCAATAAAACTGGGTCTCTGTAAGCTTCTATTAAAAAAAAATAAATATTATATACAGTATTATATTATAGTTTGTATTATTCATAATTTATAAATATAATTTCAATTCAAAAAAATTCACATATAAGTTTATCAATTTTTTTACTTTATTACTTATAAATAGTTATCAAATTTTTAATGAATAATTTAATAAATAGTTGCTGAATTTTTAATGAATAGTTAGTAAATTTTTAAAGAATAGTTTTGATAAATAGTTATCAAATTTTTAATGAATTTTTAACAAATTATTAATAAATTAATACTGAATTTTTATTGAATTACTAATAAATAATTTTGTAATAAACTTTTAATGAATTTTTATTGAATAGTTAATAAATTATTTGATAAATTGATAATAAAATTTTTTGACAAATTGTTAATATATTAATTTTTGTAATATTTATAACTGAATTATATAGTTGTCAATTTATTTATGTTATTTTTTTGTCAAATGTTATACAAGTGGCGTATATTTAATAATTTTTTTTCAACTAGTATATACTTGTGTCTTGTATTTCTTTTATCTTTTTCTATAATATTCAGCTTTTTTTTCTATTCTATAACTTTGATACAGTTACTATTTCAGATCTCCTTTTTGAAGTTTACTTACATCTTTTAACAAAGCTTACTAATTATATTCTGTATAGTTACAGGTAAAGATAGGTTCCTAAAAGAGAAGACAGAGACAAAAGTTAAATGTTCCTTACTAGGAAACATTAAAATTTTTAAAATAATAACTATAAAAAAACTATCTACAATTGTTCTTTATTATTCAAATCATTGATTTATAGTATTTCTTAACTTTTGTTCCTATTAAAGTAAAGAGCTATAAATTTTGTCCCTCAAAAAGGAATATACAAAATTTTATATGTTAAATATTTTAGGAACAAATTATTAGTTATAAATGGAACCTTAAGCTATTCTTTGAATACTTCTTGAAGGTGGTTTTATTTTCTTCTATATATCTCAGATAGTATTGAAAAGATTCTTATCAGATTTCTAGATCTTTTTCAATAATTTTTTTTTTTAGTTACTTATTATAGATCAAACTTTTTTTTTATTTTTAACTTCTTTATTGATATATTTATGGATCTTTATATTTGCTTTCTGCTATATGTCTTCCCTAGTTTCTCTAGTGACTAAGTATTCAAAAAAATATTCTAATGTCTCTTTTTGAAGTTTTCATATTGAACAAGTAGTTATAATATACATATCTAATTTTCTTTTGTTAAGTATTTGTATAACTAGAAGTTTATTATAGGTTAAATTAGTTAGGAAGCTTTTGTCTTTATTGATCTTAAAAGAAGTATCAAAAGTATTGATTAGATTGAATTGATTTTAATATTAATCTTTTTATTTATAAATAAAGAAATTTTAATTTTATAAGTTTAAGTTTTTTTTTCTATATAATAAGTCTTTTATTGTTATTTTTTGTTACTATATACTATATATTATATATTATATATTGAATTAAAATTCTTTTTTTATAAATATTGTTTTACCAATTTTTAAAATTTTGATAATAATATTATTAAATACTATATATGTTTCTAATTCTCTTGCTTTGATTTTTATATTTATTATATGATTTTTTATTTTTTTTTTTTGAAATTTATTTTATAACTCATAATTTATACCAATCAAAATTATATCATTCAGCTACCAAATTATTGTCAAATTTGACAAAATATAATAATAAAAAAATTGATAAATTATTTATGATTGCTATCACTTGGCATAAAAAAAATAAACAAAAAAATAGACAAAAAAATTTCAGTATACTGCAACAAAAAAAATTCAGTATAAAATATAACAATATTGTGATAAAAAAATTTTTTTGCATATTATAGTAAAAAATTTGACAAAAAAATTGATATTGTAACAAAAAATTTGACAAAAAAATCGATACTGTGGCAAAAAATTTGGTAAAAAAATTACTGTGGCAAAAAATTTAACAAAAAATTAATACTATAACAAAAAATTTGACAAAAAAAATATTATGGCAAAACATTTGACAAAAGTTACAAATCCAGTATTAAAATTTAGTAAATATTTAGGAAGTTTAACAAATTTTATGAAATTTATTAAAAAATTACAAAATCAATTAACTAAATTATTTATTACTTTTCTTTTTTTTCTCTTTCTTCTCTTCTATTTGCTTTTCTTTTTCTTTTAAAGATTTTAACTTAACTCTTTTAAAACTAGTCCCAATTGATTTTATCTTGCTAAATATTTTCCAAAATTTTTTGCTTTTTTCTTCTAATCTAACTATCCCTGAATTTCATCTATTTATATTCTTTCTCCAGTTTGTTCCTCACTCTCTAAATATATTGATAATTTTTCATATTCAGTAATTTTTTATCTTTTGGATTTAATTGTCAATTCTTTATTTTTTCTTGTCTCTTTTTTTTGTTTACATTCTGAAATCTCTTTCAAACTATATACCCAATTTAGCAAGCCTTCTGGTGGTATCATGTAATAGAAATATGAATCATCATAATATTATTTACAAGTAACTGAAACATTTGAATTGATTTCAAATATTCATTCAAATATTTCAACAAATCTTTTAACTATAAGTAATTATAATTAATATAGTAATTATTCAGTATAAAATATTTTGTTAAAAAATATCTCTTTAGAATGTCAACTGTAAACATATATATTTATTATTCTTTTAATAAGGTTTCTTAGATCAGTTTTACTTTCTTCAAGTGATATACATTTGTTTCTTTATTATATTAATTAATTTATTCTGATATTTGACAACTTTTGTTGATTTTTGTTCAATAAATAACTGTGCGCTTTTAATTTTTTGTATCATTTTCTTAATTATTTGTTAAAAATTAATACTTGAAGGTAGTATAAATATAGAATATTATTAATTTTATTTCATTTAATCAACTATTTACATATAAACAACAATTGTCTACTTCCAGTTTTTCAGTTTCTGTCTTCTGATATTTTTCTCTTTAATAATGATGTAAAGCACCTAACTATTTGTTTATTTGCTTTCATAAGAGATTAAAAAATTGGGTCATAGATTTTATTAATTCAGATATTAACTTTTGTAATATTTTTTTATTCACATTATTTAAAAAAACTTCATTTACTTTTAATTTATATTTATTAGAAATAGTTTTCATTAAGGCCATCATTTTTGCTTTTGTTTCTTCTGGTTTTGGCTCATCTTTAATAATCTGTTTTATCAATTTTGTCTCTTTACTACTTCTTCTAGGTTGAATTTTTCAGTGCTTTTCTAAACTCAGCAAACTTTCAGATTTTAATATATTAACTACTCTAGATTTTATAACTACTATAGGATCAAGTTCAGGTTCCATAGATAGAAGCTAATTAATTTTCTTTTTAAATCTTTTATTTCATTTTTTTGTTATTCTGATTTTTCAAAAAAACTTGTTATTAATATTTTATTAGATCTAATTGTTTTACAAATTTAATATTTTTTTTTTCTAGTTTTTCAACCTATGTATATAATTTTTCATTTTCTAAATAAATCCGTTAATAAATAAAGATAAATTTTAATAATTTAGCAATAATTTAATTCTAATCTTTTTCAATATCCTCACTGGTTTGAGTTTCAGATAGCAATTTAACTTCTAATGTTAATATTTATATAACTTCAAATATCAATATTTCAGGCAATGTAATAGATAACCTTCTTCTAAACAATATGACTATCATGGTAGAGATTGAAAATTTAGTATTAGACATTATTGAACAAACTATTGTTACTTTTAATGTAATTAATGTGAAGAAAGTTTGTGATAGTAGGGAAGATTGTGAAGGTTGTGAAAATAAAGGTAGCTGTTCTCTATAAAAAACATGTCCAGTTGATTTTTTTTGTTCTGACATTTTAGGTATTGGTAAAAAAATATTAAATTAATAAAGGATTATTTAAATAAAATTATTCATATTGTTTTAATACAATTTAGAGTTGCATATAATATTATAATACAGTCAAACCTCTATAAAATAACATGGTTGGAACATTTAAATTATATTCTATCATAGAGATATTCTATTATAAAGGTTTTTATATTTATATTAATATTATTTTAATTATTATATAAAATATTTTTAATTATTAAATTTAATAAAGGATTAATATTATTGAATAAAATATTGATTAATTATTGTTTGTTTTTTTGATTTTTCTTATATTTTTTTATAATCATATAATCTTTTTCTAAATAAAATTTGTTTTTCTATATTTAAATTTTCTTCTATTAATTGCTCTTCAAATATAATAACTTTTTTTAATGCTTTATATACTTCTGTAATTGTAATTATAGGTGATAAAGATTCTTCCAATTCTTCTTCCAAGTCTTCAATAATATCAGCTTCAATTTATGCATCAGCTAAAACCATATCTACAATTTCAGTATCTTTAAGAATATTTTCAGTTGCAGGTGATTCATCAATAGCAAGAATATAATCTTGAATATTTTATTATATATCGGATGGTAAATCGTTGGATATATTAATTGATATTTCTAATTCATAAATTTCTAATTCTTGAATATAGGAAGAAATATTTATTTTGTGTCAATAATTTTGAATTGTAATAGGTGTTACTTCAAGCCATGATTAAATAACATAATCAATTGCTTGTTTTATATTTAATTTATTTCTAAAAATAAATTAATATTAAATAAAATTATATAATAATACATACATATATAAAAATATATTAACTTACTGTTCAAAATTAATTTTTTATTCAAATTGATGCAAAATATATTAATAGTACAATTATTTATACTTGACTTTAAATAATCTAATGATACTTGAATCCATCGGTTAAAGATGTAATGTAGTGTTTGGAAGAAGATAATGTAAAGTAATATTGATCAATTGATTATCAATTTGAATATGATGAGATGTTGCATTATCAACCAAGAGTAATATATGACGACCTTGAATATGAAAACCTTCGTTTATATATTTTAATCATAACTCCTATATATCTGAATGCATCTATGCCTTAGAATTAAATTTGTAAATAACAGGTAGGTTTGAAATATTAATTTCTTTAAAACATCTGGGATTTTTTGTATGTTCAATTACTAAAGATTGTAATTTGTGAGAACCAGTTAAATTTGTAGTAAGAAGAATAGTAATATGAGATTTATCTTATAAAAAACTAATTAGTTTATAATAATATAATATACATGTAATAATTAATAAAATATAATATATATATTAATTTTTTTCCTAGATTTTGATGTTTCACAAGAGTTTGATTTGGTCCTATATGAAAAAATAATCCTGTTTCATCAGCATTATATACTGTATATCAGTAGGATTAAATTTCAAAGTAATTTCCTTTAATTTTATTCATTCCTCTAATAAACTTTCAGTTGATGTACTTCTTGCTTTACCATGAAGCTTATAAACATATAATTGATTTCTTTCTTTAAATTTTTAAATCCATTCATTTAAAAATTATATTTTATCTTTATGTATATTAAGGAGTTTGACAAATTCTTTTTCTTTTTCTTTAATTAACTGATCATTGAACTCAATAGCAACTGCGGTTACTTGCTTTACCCAATAACTTAAAGCTTTATCTAGTAGTGAAAATTTTACATTTTTGTGTCAAATTTTTTTTTCTGTATTAATTTCAACATTTAACCATTTTTTACTTTCTTTTATTATTTTAGAAATAGTTGGTTAGGAAATATCAAGATCTGAATATTTGTGATTAAAGTAATCAATAATACTATCATATTTTGTTCCATAATGATCTTTAGCATATTGACAAATCTTCTTACAAAGACCATCAGTAATTGTGGCTCGTTTTGATTTTTTGTATAGAGATTCTGACATTAAACAATTTAACTAATTTGCAAAAGGTTAAAAAGAAAAAAATTAGCATAAGAAACATGTTACAATAAAAATTGAAATATATTTTTCAGATCTGATGTAAGGAAAAAAAGACTATATATGGAAAATGGCAAGATGAAAATTAGAGTTTTTGAAACTCGAAAGTAAGTGAGAAATTAATCTATTTGTAACCAATTTACGTAACTGTAATTTTGTGATTAATCAAGTTTTTTTTTTTTAATGATTATCTTTTTTCTTATTAAATGCTATCATTTTTATATCTTTTATAAAGAAACAAAGAATTATAATGAAAGGTAAGATAGTTATATACCAGTTTTAGATCTGTTTCTTCGTCACAATTCCTGGGACCTATTGTTAGTTATGTGGCCCGAATCATGTAATCTAACTTTTACCTTCCCTCTCCTAGTGGAAAAATCGCATTTGCAAAAATAGGAAATGGTAAAGTTAGGTAGTATCATATAATAGGTAATGAATGATTTTTTTCTTTTTATTTTTCAGAAGAACGAAAAGAGGAATAGAACTATAAAGAGGGAAAACAGTAAGAGAGGTAGGTAGGAGTAGAGAAGTAAAGTAAATACAAAAAAATGGAAGGAAATGAAAAACTAGAAGAGTAATATAACAGAGAAATGGAAGAGTAGTAGGAATAGAGAAATAGATGTGAAGAGGAAGCAGAAGAGAAATGAGAATGATTTTTTTTTTCTAAGAAATAGAACCAAAAAAAGAAAAAAATGAAAGATAAGATGAAATATAAAGAGAGATAGGTAGGTAGAAATGGGAATGGAGGTAGAAGAAATAGAGAAAATGTTTAACTTGATTATTTTTTATTTTTAGGAGATATAAATAAAGAGATGGAGAAGCAAAGAAATAGAAAAGAAGAGAAATAGGAAGGTAAAATGGAAAGAGAGATAGGTAAATGATATATAATTGTTTAAATTCTTTTATTCTTTTAAATGGAAATGGAAAAATATAAGAGAGTAAAATGGAAGGAGATAGGAAGATAAAACAGGAATATAGGTAGGTAAGAATAGATAAATGGCATAGAAGAATGTTTAAAATTTTTCATTAATTAATTCTTTTTTTTTTTTAGGTGTGTGCAGAGAAATGGGAAGGGAAGAGATATAAAGAAAGAACAAGAATAATAAATGAGAGATAGAAGGAGAGACGGAGTAGTGATAGAGATGGAGATGGAGAAGAGGTATAAACTATATAAATAAGGAAGAATAGAGGGAGAAATATAATAAAAGAAGAAAGGGATAGTATAAAGGAAAAAGGAAAACAAAAAACAAATAAAAATAAAGGGAAAGAGTGAATAGGAAAATACAATATTTTTTAATTAATTAATTATTTTTTTCAATTTAATTTAATTTAATTTTTAATTTAATTTTTAATTTTTTTATTTTATTAATTTATTAATTTTGTTTTTTCACTTGATTATTTATTAGATGTATCAAGATTTTTTTAATTTCTATTAAATTTATCTTCATGTTAATAATATTTTACACATATTTTATGGAAATATATAAATAATCTTATTATATGCAATAAATATTTGTTACATTAATGTTATAAAACTATACAAAAAATATGATTTAATTTATAATTATGTAGTTTTTAATCTGATATTTTAACCAAGTAAAAAAGTTCATTTCCAAAATAATTGGCTTATTTCTAGTTAATTGATATACATCACATGACATTTGTTCTTATATAGAGGTAAATTATATGTAGTTGTTTTATCAAATTATGTTCTAGTTCTATTATAGAGATTTTTCTTTTATAGAGAAAAATTTTTAATTAATTAAATTGGTTCCATAAAAAAATGTTCTTAATAAGAGGTGTTCCTTTATAATGTGTTCTTTTATAGAGGTCTGACTATATATTTTTTTTTTAATCCACAGTCAGGTCAGCATGGCATGTCTTTATTGTATATATGCTAGCTATTTACAAATTATTGTGACTGTCACATACTAACTCACTCATCGTTAAAAAGTTATTTCTCTAAATGCAACCTAGAAAATGATATTTTGCTCCTTTACTAATTTGAATAATTCCTCTAATTAATAAAATCATTACCTACAGGTCATTACTATAGATCATTCTAAGTTCTGTCTGCAGTTAAAAATCAAACCACTTCATTCCATAACAAACCCAATCTTTAATAATCGCTGTATACTTCTTTTCTTCTATTTCTTTGATGTCCTTCAGATTCAAGTCATCTGGAGGTAACAGTAGTTATTTTTGATACTATTCAGTCTGTTTGTTAGGTCTGGGCTTGGGCCTCTTGTTTCTTTTATCCTCTTCTGTAATATTATGCTTTTTTTCCCATTCTATTATTTTGGTACAGTGAGTATTCCAGATCTCCTTTTTAAAGTTTACTCTCATCTTCTGATAGAGTTTATCGATTATACCCTATGTGTTTGCTGGTGGGATCTTGAGCTGCTCTTTAAGATACTTCTTCAAGGAGGTAATCTTGCTTTCTTCCATGTATCTACAGATGGTATTGAAAAGACCCTTGTTGGATTTCTGGATCTCTTCTAACCATTTGTTTGTCCAGTCACTTATTTTGAATTGAACTTCTTTCTTCTCTTTTATTTCTTTACCAATGAGTTTATTGATCTTTCATTTGTCTTCTGCCATAAGTTCTTCTGAGTTTTTCTAGTGACTGGGCATTCAAAAAGATGTTCTAGTGTCTCTTCATGAAGTTCACATGCTGGGCAAATGGTTGTAATATATACATATGGTTTCCTCTTCTTAAGTATCTGTAGAACTGAAAGTTCATTGTGAATTAAATTAGTTAGGAAGCTTTTGTCTTTATTGATTTTGAAAAAAATATCAAAGATGTTGGTCAGATTGAACTGGTTCCAAAAGGTTGGCCAGTCTATAATTTTTTCATTTTGGATCCAAAGATCCTGGATCCATTTTTGTGTTGTCCAATTTTTTTCTTATTGAATATTTTGATAAAGTCTCTGATACCAATTTCTATTGGATATTCTCCTAATGCTGCTATTGTGAGAACTTTTTCTAGCTCTGATAGCTGATGTCAAGTTATTGGGTTCTCTGCCTGACCTGTTTGACAAATAAGTCTACTTGATTGTTGAATCGTTGGTTCTATGGGCTTTGACCTTTAGGATTTCTAGATTCAAATTTTTCTTCTTTACTAGATCCTTGATCTTATTTCAAAGTAGCCAGTTAGTGATCTTTGTCCATCTTCTTGTAGATATCTCTATTTGTGAGTAGATGGATTTCCATACTTTGACTGCAGTGTTGCAATCAGTATAAATTGTAACTATTGTATTTCGAGGGACTATATATAGGGCAGTGAAAATAGCTAATATTTCAACCCTGGTTGTTAATGGCTATGTGGATGCTCCTGCTAAGAACTGTTTAACTATTTTGTCTTCCTCTATCATAATCCAAGCTAAACCTATTTCCAATTCACAATCTATCATCTCTTTTTTATAAGAGCCATCTGTGTAGAATATAAGCTGATCAGCCATATTCCTTTTGTTGTATCTCAAGATGCTCTTAAGTTCATTTCTGTGTTCTTCTGCTTATATGGCTTTTTCTATTAGTGTAATATCCCAGTCTTGTACTTGAATCTCTACTTCGACTGATTTAAAAGTTGGTAGAGCCATTGTTTGTTGAAATGTATTTGTCTGCCAGTCTATAGGATTTCCTGGCAAAAGAATCTGCTTCTTTTTTCTTAGATTATTGTGTCGATTGAGCTGTGGAAGGAGATAGATCTGTAACCGGACTACTTCTAAAGGCTGCTTTGTACTGTTTGGTTAAAGATGAGTATTATTACTAGTAGAATCATATACTAGCTGATATGAAATGAAATAGATTTGTTGTTTATTAACACTGTCTTTTCCCATGTATCTGTTGAAGTATTAGCCTGAACTGCCCAGTAAATCTTCCTTCTATTTGGGTTTGTTGAAAATGCCTCAGTTTGCATATTATAAACTATCCATTCAAACCCATATAGAAAGTTTCATAAGAGATCTTGATTTACTGTTGTTTTTTCCCTCACTTTTTTGAAAACCGGTCCCTTGCATCTGCTATAAAGGATTTGAACTGCTCTCCATTCCTTAAGTGTTATTGTAGTAGTGTTGATGAGCTGATCTAGAAACATGATCTTGTGTTTTTGTAATGATAAAATAGCTTTTTTATATTCTCTATTCTCTTGCAATATAGATTTGATTGATAAGATACCTCCCTAATAATCGAATATATTTTTCCATCTTCAACTTTGAAAAGTAACTTGTATGCTATTTGCCAGAACCAGTGTCATAGCTGCCAAGTTTTCTTTCGTCAGCTTGTAAGAGTTGATGGGATTGCTTAGAATATTACCTGGCTCCCAACATTTGATTTAACTTTGTTTCAGTCTGATTATGGTAGCAATACCATAGGCCTCGTTGTTATTAAGTTGATAGAAAAGTACAGGTATATGACTTTTTAGCTATATTTCTCAAATACTTTTGAGACCATATATTCCTTTGTTGTGAATACAATTAACTGTTTGGGATCATTCCACAGACTAGGGCCTTGTTTTTGAATACTTTTTTAAACATGGCTGTAAGATTATTGCATGTTTTCTCACTCAGGTGTGTATGTTGTGTTGTGTATTCTATTCTTGGAATCAGGATCCTATTGATAACATATTGGGTATGCTTTTCTGTCAGCTTCTTCTTGACTATTGCCTGGACTACTGTTTGATCTCTGATTTTATAAGACTGATAGTGTTCTTATTTTTTTGTTTCAATCCTAACCAGATGCCAAGAAATATAGCTTAATTCTTCTTGTTGATTTCATGGACTATAATATTCTTTGTTCCATTTTGAACAGTTCCAGAGACTTGTGTATTTTGGTTGATAGTAAGAAGGATTGACTTTTCTGCATTGATATGAGAGTCATTTGCTATATAAAACTTTTTCACCTCTTCCAGGATCTTTTTCAGGTCTTCCTTGAATTTGGCAATCCAGGTTGTGTTATTTATATAAGCAATTACTGCCTGCCTTAAGGAGAGCTTCATCTTCTCTTCAGGTTTACTAAAGTTGGAAGACTATTCTTCTTTCATGGAATAATCCAGATTACTGTTGTTTTGGATTTTGTATAAAAGCGGATTATAAAAGATTCTCCATAATAATGGAAAAATCGTTTCTCCTTAATCTATCCCATCCCCTGCCACTATTGTATTGAATAGTCCATTGGGAAGAATAATACTACAGCTTCTGTCTTTGAAGAGATTTATTATGAGCTTCTTAATGGTTGTAGGAATTTGAATTCGATCTATGGCCTTTTCAAGTATATGCAAGAATATTGTATTATATGCCTTTACGTTATCTTGAAATAGGATCCATAGTTCTTTTTTCTTTTCTCTAGCCTCTTCACAAATGTTGTTTAGCAGGTGAATAGGCTCTGCCATACTCTTTTCTTGTAATTCAACAAAGTTTGGTCCTCCTAAGATTTTGTATTGCTTACAAATGGCTGATAGTTGGTTAGTAAGAATCTTGGTAAAGCATTTTCGAGCTGTTTTCAAGAGAACAATGGGTCTTGTATTGCTCAGATCACATTTTCAAGGCTTGGATTTGGGAATGGGATAGATATTACTACTTTTCCATTTCTTAGGTACTCGACCTGCACTTAAAACTTTATTAAAAAGAAGACATAAAGTTTCTTTTCCTTTGATCCCTAAGTGTTTGAGTATTTCGTAGTTAATTTATGAGAAGCCAGCAGCCTTGTTATTAGAAAGAGATTGCAAAGTAGCTTCAAGCTCTTCTACTTTGATTTCTTCTATTAAAGATAAATACCATGTTGGGTCAATCCATTCTTTGGGTTGGTATTCTTTTTTCCAGGAGGGGTCTAAATTCTCGAAGTTGGTATTTCTCTTGTTGAATACCTTTTTGTGATATTCTTAAACCTTGCTTCTGATGGTTTGGGGGTTATTAATGATATATTCTTTCCTTTTCTGATTTGTGGTTAGCATCCGATCTAATGTGATTCTTAATTTTTTATGGTTTAAGACTGAACCCAATATCCACTTCTGGTTAGATCTAAGATTATCACATCTGTTATCCAGAGCCTTCTTGATTTGATTTCAGATATGAAGACTTTCTTTTTTCTTGCATATCATTCTGAGGGTATATTCTATCTTAGTGATTTTTCTCAATTGCTCTAGGATATTTTCTTGTGACTGGGGAGGTGCTAATTCTTCATCAAGGGATTCATAAGTGCCTTGTAGATTTTAAATAGCCTTCTCTATATTTTCTGTGTCTTTTATAGTCTTCATATACCAGTTAACTTGGATTTTCTTTAGAAGAAAGTGGATCTTATTGGCTTCTCTGTAAGCTTCAAAATTCTTTTTTGGGATTACTAATCCTATCTTAACTTATTTTCTTCTACTGGAAGTGAAGTAGACTCTTTTTTTTTTAAGGCATCTGTATGCACCCTTAATGATTATAGTTTCAAGTTCTTGTCAGACCTTTTCGAGTTCTTGAGGGCTGTTCTCAGTTTCATGCCAGGAGGCCTGTACATCAATTTCTGGAAGCTTGCGTTCTATTCAGAGTTTGAATTTCTCCCATTGTTTTATAGTAGAGTTGCCGGGATCTGATATTTTTCTACCTTTTGTTCTATTTTGCTCTTGTACCTGATTTTTGAACAGATTGTTTGTTGCCATTATTGTTAATAACAAGGTATAGTCACTACCCAGTAGTATTTCTATTGGAATGTTTTTGAATTTATATATTTTGTTTAGGCTAATTTCTGGTAGTATTCAGATATAGTTGATTCTGCTTTGCACTGAACTATTTGTCCATGTAAAGGTAGTATTTCCTTTTTTTTCCTAGGAGTTTTGGACATCTATATAATTTCAGTCTTCTAGGAAGTTGAAGAGACTTATTTCAGCTTTTCTGTATCTCGGGGTTGTTTTGTCTGTGGATGGTGATCAATCTATTATAGGGTTGACAACTGCATTAAAGTTATCCATGATTATGACTTTGAAGTGGTTTCTTTGCTTATCTAAGATCTTGTTTTGAAGTAGCTGTTGTAGCCATTTACTTTTAGCTTTTTCAGATGGCAAATACACTTGGTAGATACAGAGTTTGCTTCTTGTTGATAGAAAATTGGCTTCTATTATATGTCCTTCTATTTTTTCAATTGATTCTAGCTTTTTTTTAATGTTTTTTCTAATAAGAAACCCTACTCCAGGCCCTCTGGGTTTTTTATTATTACAGCTGTGAAAAAATTTGTGTGTTTGCTGTAGGTTAAAAGTAAAGTTCACTGTTTCTTCTGTTAGTTTAGTTTCACAGATCCCTAGGATGTCTATATTGAGATCTTGTAAGAGTCGAAACAGTCTTTGTTGCTCAAGACTAGTGTTAATGTCTCTAACATTATACTGTATATTCCAATAGTGATAGTATTGTCTATTGTGGAGTTGTCAATGTTATAGTTCTTATACAATGTTTATTTTTTATCTAGTTTATTAATAGTATTCTTTTTGATCATACAAATGAAATCATTAAGTGGTGTAGTATATGTTATACTAGGAAAAGTTGTATTTGTTTCTAATATTGTTTCTATAGTCACTCCTTTTTTCCAGGATGAGCTTGATTCTTCTTGTGGGTTAGACTCTCTTCTGGTATACATTGATTGAACTGGTGCATTTTCAGGAGTGATTATTCCATAGCCTTCCTCATACTCTATTCTGGTTATCTATTTGTTTCTCAATTATATTTATTCTGGTATTTAATCACTTGAGATTATTCAGGATCTGGCACAGAGGATCTTGATCACTATCACTTTTGAATAAGGGCTTTGTGATCTATTATGCAAACTTTTTTTTCTGTTATAATAATTGATTGGTTCTCTATTACTACCAGTAGCAAAGTGTCTAGGGGTATCTGATATCCCAGCTATGTAGTTGCTGCCTTGGAGGTTGCATTTTCTTCCTTTTGCCTTTTTTCCAGGGTCTGTCCTTTTCTGTGAGTCACTTTCAGTTTCTGGGTTATCCTCAAATGTTGTATACCAGTTTGCTCTATTGTTGCTTCTGATACCAGTTTGACCTAATTGTTTTGAGTGCAGTTTGATATATGTTGTTTTAGGATAAGCTATCTCTTTGTTATAATCACTGCTCTCTGTTTTGATCACTTCTTTGTCCTGTACTGTGTCCTTCCTGAAGTGCTCTTTAGCACTCCAGCTAAGTTTGTAACCATGTATAGATATATATCATCTCAGGGTCTTGTGCAGATCTTCTGCTGCTGCAAAACAAACTACTGCATATCCTCTCCTTTTCAAAGTGAAAGGATTTCTTGGTATATAACATGCTTTGACCCCTGCATGCTGTGTTGCCCTTGCTATAAGACTTGTAAAGGTATTGTGTATACCATACAATCGTAAGGATTGGCTGTTATGGTTTTTGAGAATGATATTGATTTCATGGTTATCTGGTTCATGTTGAATGAAAATTGCTCTAAAGGTATCTAATTTGACATGAATGAACTATCTATTCTTTAAGTCTTGCTGATTTGAAATAAGTCATGCTTTGATTCTCCTTTAAGAGCAAAAGTGATTGTAAATATGGATACTCGAGACCTTTCTATATTTTTGTAAGGCAGCCTTGATTTCTTGACGATTATAACTGCGGTCAAGATCTATTAATATGACAACCATTGTCTTGTTTTCTTCTTCTATTATCTCTTGTTTAAAGAATTTCTTTTCTGATGATGAGTATGAAGTTTCCTATTTCTCTGCTTATATAAAAATTAAGGTGAAGTTTTTACCTTCTTTCTTGTTAATCTTCTCTATA
The DNA here is from genome assembly GCA_910592055.1 of Acaulospora colombiana. NCBI lineage: Eukaryota > Fungi > Glomeromycota > Glomeromycetes > Diversisporales > Acaulosporaceae > Acaulospora > Acaulospora colombiana. Next base: position 1,647 of record CAJVPT010002207.1, on the reverse strand, counting down.
CATTATAAAGCATCTTCCATTTTCTTGAAAGTAAAAGTTGTCTAGGCCTTTCCATTGAGGAAATCTTTTTTGAATGGTAGCATGTCTTTAGGTAGACTCAAGGTACCTTGGAGATAGGCTAATCATTCTTTTTCTGTATCTTTTGGTATTCTGGAGATAAGAATTCCGATCTTGAATTCTCTCTTCTTGATAATATGAAATGGATTTAAACTGGATGGCTTGGGTCTGTTTCATGTATTGTAGGAGATTTGTTCTACTATGTTTTCTCCTTCTACTCTTTCCTAAATATTTACCATTTCAAGTTCTTTTTCCAGCTCTTTCTCTATATCTTTATCTCCTATTTCAACTTCAATGTTATTTGGAATTTCAATATTGATTGTTGGTTGAACTTCCATGTCCTCATTTGAAGTGATGTTCTCAACTGAAGTTGAGTTTCCTAATATAGAGTTTATAAAATCACCCTTGGTCTGAAAATTTTCTGGAGTATGGAGGGGTAACCATTTGTGAAGATATCTTGCTCCAAGATGTGTCTGACTTTTTCTTTCAAGAAAGGTGCCATAAGATCCTCTTCTCTTCCTTGACCTTGTGTCCATAAGTATAAGATATGTATTTTAAGGATTTCTGCATTAATGAATGTAGTTGGATCTACATTTAAAATTTTTGCAAGAATACTATCGAGTATTGAGTATTCTGTTGATCCTGGTATCTGATTGGACTTGTCTTATGTGGTAAGAGTGTTGAAGATGATTTGAGTAGTCAATGTCTCTTTCCTCCGATCATATTTCTTAGCTATTCTAACTATTGTATCGAGGATATGTAGCACTCTCTTTTTGACAATTTGCATAATTCTCCATTCTTTTGTCATATTGGTCACGTGTAATGAAGAATAAAATGCTGATTTGTTGTTTTATTTATTCTAAATTTTGGATAATACAAATTTTTATCAAAAGTGATTGGTTAATACAAAATATATTAATTTATGAAAAAATAAACAAGCTTTTATTGATTATACTCATATAATTTAATAATATTAGTAGTAATATAAAAAGAAAATCTTAGAAAATATTTATTTTAAACTGGATAAGTTTTTCAGTAAAATGATTATGATATTAAAAAGTGTTGTGAAGAATAATACAAATAATCTGATTTTCTTTTTATTTAAGTTTTTCAAATAATAAGAATGTTGTTTTAAGAAAAAAGAATTAAAATTTTTCATTTTTCTTTAAATATTTTAATCCAATATTTGCTTAAATAAAAATTTTATCTTTAATATTGCAAGTGATAATAAAAAAAAAAAATTTTTTTTAAGACTTAAGCAAAGTATAAAGAATAGCTTAATTAAAATAAATACCTTTTAAAAAGAGATTATTGAATAATAAAAAAATCTTTTAAAAATGTTTTGAATTGTTTCTCTTTTTTTTTCTCTTATATATTGTTTTTCAAAATAAATTGTTAATAATATCTATTTACAATAGATTAGGAATTTATAATAAATTTTAAATTCTGTCAAATAGTAAAAAAAAAACTCTTTTCGCTGATCCCCTTTTTCCTTAAAAATTTCCTTTTTTGATAATTTTTTTGAAAAAGAGAAGCCAGCCTAAAAACATCTTATTTCTCAAAGATTCAAGACTTAACAACAAACTAAAA
>CAJVPT010002206.1:0-18347 GCA_910592055.1 Acaulospora colombiana | reverse complement strand
TTTAAATAGAATTATTATGTAAAATTTTGTGTAATTAATAAATAAATGACGTGCAATACTTTTGTCCAAGTAGTGTATATGATTTAAGACAACATTATAGCTAAAATATTGGAAGTTAATGTAACAACCTTTCACAAGAAACAATTTTAACTCAGCATATTACATATCTTTAATAACAAAGTAAAGGGATAAAAGAAAATCTTCTACAACCCTATATTGAAGACAAGTTTATAGAAATTATCAAAAATCCTATAAACTATACTAAACCAGAGTAATAACCAATAGAGATCATCAAACAAGTAGATAATAAATTAATAGTAGACAATGAAGTAACAATGACATGTGCACAGGAGACAAAAGAGTTAGAATTACAAGAATTTCAAGAAACAGTCAAAAGACAATGTATTAGTAAACATAGCTCTTATACTACTAGAAATAAAGATATGATACCATCAATAAATTTGCATTTTATAGATAAGAAAGGAACCTATAGATTAGAAGCAATATCAGCTAATATTCCTGAAGAAATAAAAGATAAAATCAAAATATACTTAGGCAATATTTTCAAACTCTCACAAGAAAAAAGAAGCCTATTGAAAAAAGAATTCATTAATGGAAATGAGTGGTTAGTCTTTTGGGTACAAGAAAAAGAAGATATTACAAAATGCATAGAAAAAGTTAACTGAAAAGAAGACAACTTTGTGATTCAATATATAATACTCCTGACTATTTTCAAAAACAGAAATCAGAAAGAAATCTAGACAGAAAAGTCTTTCAAGAACCTAAAACCAAAGAGAATACTAAGATCTAATATGTATGTCTAATAGATATGGATCAAAAAGTAAATAAAAACCTTATAAAGGCATATCTAAAAAGATATGGAGAAGTTCAAAATGTTCATATCTATAAGGCAAACACAAAACCATAGATAAAGGCTTATATCAAATGGCACAAATATCTTAGCTTAAATATTGAAGCAATCTGGATGACTTCAATCGATATAGAAATATTAAAAGCTATATTCTCTAAATTTGAGCTCAGTGACAATGAAATCAATCAGATATTAATTAAGAGAAATGATAATTTAGCAAGACTCCTGGATACTGATAAAATCTATACTAGCTTGCTAGCCAGAGCATTGAATGGTACTCAAGTTAAGACATGCTATATATCCAAAGATCCCTATATACTCAAGAAGTATAACTTTACAGTAGTCTGCTTCAAAATAAAAGAAGAAAGAGATAAGGCATGCAAATAACATATTTTCTTACAGGAACATCATCTCTTTTAAAGTATCAAATATACTTCCAAAATGGAAAAACAAAATCTTAAAAATGAAAATAGAAATACAAGATTTAGATTCAGAAGTATAGAAGTAGATAATGAATCAATATCAGATACACAATCAAATAATAAATCAACATATTCTATTTCCAACTTGTCAAGTTATTATAGTTTCAGAAATCAGAAACAAATCTGATATAGAAATAACAATAGAATAGAACGAGAAAAGAACAAAAGAAGAGAACATGAAGCAATAAAAAATCAATTAGAAATCAATGAAACAATAGACATAATTTCCTTGAAGATAAGGGAAGACCCAAAATAGAAAGCTCTCAAGATTTCTTTAAGAGTATTTTAGCCAATCTTGAAAGACTATATATTAGAATAAATACTTTAGAAGGATAAACAGTCTTTAAAAAATTAAGACTAAGTAATAGAGGAGCAAATTACTCCTAAAGGTGCACTAGTCTTTAATAAAAATCAAAAGGAGCAAGAGCTTACTACTTTCTTATCAAAAACTATAAATATGGGCAATAAACAAATTTAATAAACAATAATAAGTTAGAAAAAATGAGGTATCTAAATATATCAACATTTTTACAAGATGAGCAAAAAGATTTTCTAAACAACAATAATAGATACAAACTATTCAAAAAAATCCAGAAAAAAAATAATATAGATAAAAAGGTGATTAGGATTGGTACACATAATATTAGAGGGGTCACAGATATTACAAAACAACAAAATCTGATTGAAGAGATACTAGAATAAGAAATAGTTATATTGGGGTTATATGAAATAAAACTAATACAAGTCAATATACAATGGGTATTCAACAATCAGAAAGATTACAAACACTTTCATAGTACTAATAAAGATATACTATTTGGAGCAGGGGTTAGTTTTTTAATCAGAAGAGATTTGGAAAAAAAGATTGCATTAGTAGAAAAAGAAGAAAAATATATTATTGCTGTCAACATGCTTATGAAAAGAAAGAAGATCTGTATTATACAGATCTATATTCTATCCAATAAACTAAAATGTAAAATGGTACAAAATAAGATAATTGATCTTATTAAAAGAAAACATGAACAAGGCTTTCACTCAATAGTAATAATATAGCCTATAACCTATTGGAGAATAGAAAGTCCTCTTCCAAAGCAAGCTTTAGATCATTATGGTAGCCTGAGATCCTATTATTTAACTTTTTTGATAAATAGGACTTTATAGATATGCAAATCATATGGGAAGGTAAAGAGAAAACTCCAACAAGGAAAAATCCAACAAATAGTAGTAGAATAGACTATATTTGATTTCTTTTAATCTAAAAAATTATCCACTACTCTGTTTTGATAATCAAGACATGGAAGATGTTATGGAAGTAACTACACTATGCTTCTAATAACATTATATAATAAAGATCTTTTTACAAGAAACAGAATCACAAAATCCTCTAATACATCAAAGAGAATTGATATAAAGGGAGCATCTCTATTACAATGGCAAGCCTTTTGGAAAAGTGTAGATCACAAATTTAAAATGTCATTAGAATCTTTGCTTCAAGAAGAATCCAATCAAGATGAAAAAGAGGATTAGGTAAACAAACTGTGAGAAACCTTTGAGAAACTATGTAAAGCAACCTTTAACAAAAAGTATTACAAACATAGTATCGAGTTTATAAGTTATAGAAAAGTGCTACAACTTAAAGAACTTTATAACAAAGCAGAAAGATCAAAATAAATAGATAAGCTACAGTCTCTTAACTTAGCTATAAAAAAACATAATAGTACCCATAGTCAAATCATCAAATCGAAAACTATTGCATCCAGTATAGTATCTCTAATATATCATACAGTAGAAATCCTTGAAAAAAGATATTCAAAATACTATATAAGGTCTCAACTTCATATGTCAAATATTAAAAGCCAAAAAAACAAGAGATAGTATTAAAATTACTCTGAAACAAAGATATGATGATTTGAGAAACAATCAGAGATGGATGGTTAGCTTTCTAATCAATTGCACAAAAAGCAAAATAGTATTAGATAGGGTTAAGATTAAGCAGAGGGATAATGAATACATCACAACACAAAAAGATGAAATAGAAAAGAAAATAAGATGGTATCACTATAAGGCCTTTAGAAAAAGAAATACTATCTACAACAGTTTATTAGAAGAGTGGAAAGAAGGGTACAAATCAAAAGAATATATCCAAGCAGCTTGGTATGACAAACTACTTGAATCAATTTTACAGAAAGAACTAAGTGAAACACTAAGGACACTTCCCAACAACAAAGCTCCAGGAAAATCTCAAATCAGTTATAAAATGCTAAAAAGGTTGAGCCAAGAGGGAAAAAATTTCTTGAGAAGAATATTAAATAACTTCTTAAGATGTAAAGTCACTCCAAAACAATAGAAACAAAATCATATATATCCTATAACCAAACCAAAACCTTGGGGTTGTGAACTCTCAAATACTAGATCTATCATTTTACTAGAGGTTACAAGAAAGTATTTCATCAAAATCCTTATCAATGGAATGGGGAATATTTGTAAAACTAATAATATTCTCAAAGGTTCAAACTATGCAGGGCTGCCAGGAGAAAATACAGCAGAACCAATTCAAATTCTTAATAACATTTGTGAAAATACCAGAGAAAACAAAAAAAAACTGTGGATACTTTTTCAAGATACTGCAAAAGCATATAATACAATTAGTCTAGATATGCTGGTAAAAGCAATGAAAAGAATCAAAGCTTCAAAAGGTTTCATAAAGATTATAATAAGTCTCTTTAAAAATAGAGAATTCCATGTTATATTTGAAAATAATCTCACAGAATCAATAGTAGCTGGATACAGAATTGATCAAGAGGACCTCTATTTTGGAGAATTTTCTATGATCCTCTCCTTTGCGAAATCCAGAATGATATACAAAGAGGGTACAAAATGTCAGTTATATGGAATCCTGATTTAAAAAAAAAGAGACTGCAAGAAGGCTAGAATCAAGACACATAGCTATAGCCTTTATAGATGATACAACATAGATAGCAAGATCTAAGGAAAATATGAAAATGATCCTAAAAACTGCAAAAATCTTCTACAAAGTCAATTATTCTCAAATAAATGGCAACAAATCAGTCTTGATTACTATTAACAGTCCTAATTGCTATCTGAAAGAAGTGAAAGCAGGTACTGAAGAAGAAATGATAAAAAAGCTCAATAGAACAGAATAGGTTAGATTCTTAGAAATCTGGATGAATAATCAAAAAACAGAAATAGAGCTTAAAGAATGAGTGCTTACAGTAAATAAGTCCATATAGTCATAAAAGCTTTTAAATATAAAAAGGTGACAGATAAACAAACTCTTTATATTCTGAATAGAGTATTAATACCTAAAATATAATTTAGAATGCAACATAGTATATTGTCCTGAAAAATATATAACACCCTGACAATAGAATATAAAAAACTTTTCAAAAATAAGAGCAATTTGTACAGATTTATGTTTAACAGTGTAATTTACCATTCAAAGATTCATAATTTGAAAAGTGTTTGGATACTACAAAGAGAAAATCAAGTAATAGGACTTTGCAATAGACTAAATGATTCCAGACCTATAGGAATCACATCAATTATTAGACTCAAACAAGCCCAGATCAAAAATTGAAAACCACTTAATTTATTAACCTGCAAATCCTTAAGTCATTTAACAAACAAAGGTAACTTCACACTTCAAGTGATCAGAATTGCTAAAGATATGGGAATAACGTTTCATAGTTGAAAATAGCAAGATATATTTGAATAGAAAAAGAGAAATATTTGGATTAGAGAATATCTTATACTAGAAGAATATAAAAAAACCATACTATTACTTAGAAACAATCAACTGATATATCTGGACCAGCTGATCAATTAGGAAATCAAAAAAATAAGAGACTGGTGAATACTTCAGCTCCTACAAGATACAAGCAAAGAACCTATACTAGAATCGTTTCAAATTTTAACCAAAAACTTCTCAAGAGAATAATTAAAACAATTTATAAGATTCTGGAAAGAAAACTATATGAAATGGGAATCAGAATACTTCAAAATAAAACTTAATTGAGACAAGTAGAAAAAATTATGGATAGTAATAAGAAGCAAAAAAAAATCAAGTAATTTGGAAAAAACTAAGACAAGAAAAAGAGAAAATCATTATGATTGTAAAGCATTTTATCAGTTGCAGCATCAACAATGATCAGAAATCTAATATACAAAAATGCCTAGAATATTCAAAAAATATAACACAAAATGGTGATTGTATTATAGAAAGAGAGATATGAGAGATATATACAATACCATATTTCAATATGAGAAAGTTCATCAGAAGGACACAAGATTAAAAAATCTCCAACTCTAGGTTAGCACTTGAAAAAAGGATTAAAGAAATGATTTATAGAGACCAAAACCCATTCAAGATCCAAAATGATAAAGTAAATCATATAGACATTTAAACCTGAAAAGAATCTATTATCAGAGAAAATATTAAAGAAAGTGAATATCAAGATTATCTGATAGCTATACTTTAATATAATCTTGAATCTAAAGAAAAGCTAATCTTCTATTCTGATAGATTATTTATTAATTATGTATGATAAAGAAGAAATGAAGATAGAAGTAGCTTGAATTCAAATCAAAAAAGATAAAAAGAAAAGCAAGTTCCAAATAGAAATAAACAAATGGCTCTTATCTACAAGTGCAGAATTGGTAGCAATTATAATAATACTTCTAGTAGTTTCAATTGAAAGTATAGTAAAGATCTTTATAGACAGTTAGATATGTATTTCCAAGTAAAAATCTTTAGAAAAAAAAGATCCAAAAAAAATACTCAAGAGATGGCTTAAGAAAAAAATTGGTCCATCTGGGCTTCCATTATATAGATAATAAAGAAGAAAAATATAGATCTAAAGTTCACAAAAGTTAAAGCACACTCAAATGATTTTTATAATGAAAAAGCAGATACCTTAGCTAAAGAAGCTTTAAAATTTCCACTGATTGAATAAAAAGATCTCACCTCATATAAAATTATTACTGAAATCAAGTAACAAAAGATAACTCTAAATGATTCAATTAGGTAGTTTATTAAGAACATTATAATAAAACAATAGTCTATCAGTGGACACAACAAAACAGAATAGAGAAAAATGAAGTCACCAGATTTCAGAACACCAGGCTTATACATAGGATCTAGCATAGAAAAGAATTAAAGATGGGTACATATGGAATATATATTTTAAACAATCTCAACAAAGAAGTTTTCTAATTAAACTGGCCAATGATAAGCTATTTACACTAAGTAAGTTGGCTATAAGAAGATCGAACCTATACAAATAAGTGAGATGTATACATATAGCCAACAAGACGAAACTATAGAACACTTGCTAGAATGTTTAGTCTATAAGAATCAACTAAAAGAAACATGAAATAAAGAAGTAAATAGAATCATTAGAAACTTTAAAAAGCTATTAAAAGAAAGAAAGAGAAAAGTTGAAAAGAAAAATCTCAGGTTAATTATTGATGATCAAGAAGAGATAGAAGAGCTTAACAAGTGGATCTCTAAAGTAGTAGAACAGGCTTCTAAAACTAGTTAGGATATGCTAAGTTTCTATACTGGCCTTATAAGAACAAATATTATCCTAGAAATGATAGACCTAAAGTGTCAAGATAAATACATAGGAAGAATATCAAGAAAATGTATAATAAAAATGCAAAGAAAAGTCTGTAATCAAGTTCAAAAAAAAAGTTTGGAACAAGAGATGTGAAAAGATAATTGAGTGAAAAAAAACACAAGAAATTGATAGAGAAAACAAGATAAAAAGATCTCTATGTCTTTCAAGCTGAAAAACTATACTTCTGAAAAAAAAAATCTACTACCTAAAGAAGGAAACCTCAAAGATGAAGGCCTTTAAGAAATTATAACAAGAAAAGTGGAGTATGGAATAAAATGGTTGGGTTTTAAGCTCTGTCAGAACCTCACAGGATGATCTGCAATAGTAACCTGTAGGCAATGAAGTTAACAGTTGAAAGGGTCTTTACCTGAACTATTAATAGAGTGATAAATTACTTCCAAAGTAACACTTGGAGTTTTAATAATTCTTTAAAATAGAAACAAGTGAGTTAGGTAAAAACTTAACTTTAGCGATACATTTTCTAATATAAAGTATATATATATTTAATAAAACATATATATCTAACCTGACAGAGGGTTTTAAAAAAAAAAAATAATAATATGTTATTATATTGAACTATTCTAAATTAGATCTAAAAAATTGACCTACGGGTCCATAGTGCAGTGGTTAGCACTTCGTAGGTCAGATCATAAGATCCAGTTTCAATTCCACCCAAATACAGAACTGATCGAGGAATTGAATTCGTCAATTGGTGTAATCGTAAACTAACCGATGTTTCTAAATATACCATCCGGTCTATATCTAGATTGTGATCAGGTTGTGATCCGAATCAGATAGGATTATCACTGACACAACTGCGTTACCAGAAATGGTAGCAAAAAGAGTAGATCCCCAAACTGGTAGCATGCCTCTCAGGACCAAAACAAGAACACAACTCGTCCAGGGACACAAATAGCTTAATACAAAAAGACTCGCGCTCAAAAAGGACTCTTCCATAATAAGCCAGTCCTGATCCTTATGCATGTGGCTGTGCCATCTTTCACAGACTTGACTATTGAGAGGTCTTGGTGGGAAGAGAAATCTGCGGACCACTCCGAAGGATCAAAATCTGGGATCCAGAATACTGAATTCGACGGCCTGATAACTAGAATACTCTTAATAAAAAATTGTTCTAGGAATAATTAAGACGAAATCGTGCAGGCTTCCAGTTTGTGATTAAGCTGGTAGTGATGATACATAGCATTAGTTAAATATATATATAGCTATCCATATAGATATGATTTACTATAACATATATGTAAAAACTACTCATTTGTAATAACATAATAGTTTCGATTTAATAAAATTACAAATTAAGCCTTTAGGGCAAAGGAAATTTATTGGCCACTAACTTTCGAATCACTAATGCTATCACTGATCACATCAACAACTACCAACTTCCAAGACCATTCTGCCCGGTCATTCAGAGTGAAAACATTCTTAGGGGAGCTCCCCACTATGGACAAGTTGAGCCTTAAATGCCTGGACATTTACACTAACGAACTGTGCAAAACATGCAACTAACACACAGAATCCAACAACCACGTGTTTCAATGTGGGACGGCAATGGAAAGACTAAAACAAGGATTCATCCAATCACTTACAGAAGAGTGTGCAGCACGCGCAAAAGATAAACAAAATGAAAAGATACAAGACAAATGGAAATAAGCACATTTCTTTAAAGAATACAAGGACAACCTTCAACACTAGCACAAGACCGAATTTCAAGATCTGATCAGAGGGGTGATAACCCATAGCATGATACAGCTCACAAAATCCATTACCAAAGACAGAACCCTAGCGATAGAAGCTATTAAAGCTGCAACACAGAAATTCTGGAAAGCAAAACAAGATATCTGGAAACTCCAGTGTGACATCACAGTCCAGTGGGAAAAGGATCGAGGTATCACAAAAAAAATCAAAAGGAAACACCCACCCAGGAAAAAAAGATCAACCCAGAATCTGTCAACATCAATATCAACACCAGAATCATTAGAAACACGAATGACAAGATTCTGGGAAGAGGACATAGAGCAGGAAGAAACAGGAACCCAAATCAACCATAAACAGTATGTGAAGAATAACTTCACAAATGTATACATAGAACTAACAAATATCATAATAGAGAATACTTTAAAACACAGTTACTTTCCATATTTTTTTTTTTCTATCAATATTAGTGCTAGTGAAGTCTTGACATGCTAGCATCCACACCAGTGGACTGCAGCAAGTCACAAGATTTCTAGTTCGCTAGAATACTGAGTCATAGTATTTTTTTTCTTTTATAAATGTATAGACTCACAATTAAATTTGTGTACATAAGACTGTATTAATGAATAAATAAAAACTCAATGGCAAGACTTCGCCAGGTAAAAAAAAAAAAAACAAATCCAATGGATGCGTCAGGTGCAATGTGGCCACTGAGAACCAGACACATGTCCTCACATGCAGAGAAAACAAACTTAACTTTAGACTGTGCATGCTAGAGATCATATCAAACTATCTTCAAAGTAGAGAGAAATGAAGCAAATCATGGGTCCAGAGATAGGTCAAGAAGGCCAAATGTAGCATACAATACACCTGGATCAACATGATATCTAGAAGCCTAATTTTCAGGGATATTGCAAATGTATTTTATGAGTGGGCCAGAATTTTTAAGAAAAAGAAAGCCAAGCACACTTTCTTAGAATGCTTTGAAGAAATACAGAACCTCGCAAAAGAAACCTGGCTACAGAGATGCGAGGTAACTGGAGAATGGGAAAGATCCCAAGGTATCACTAAATTGGAAAAGAGAGCAAGAGGCAAATAGAGCCAGAACATGCAAAAAGACCAACCAGGGAAATCAACAAATGAAATTGGTTTGGATTGGAAGAAAATCAAAACCTTTAAATTCCTTTTCTTATAAAAACTCAAGGAAAATAGTATTAACTCAGCTTAGGTAGATTAGTTTTCTGAAAGGAAGGCAACAAGCCACAGAGGTCCACCTGGAGATCCAATCTAAAAGGTATCTTTCATAGTAATCTTAAATACATGCTAGTATAGTCTGATTTCTAGTTAGCTCTGAAAAAGATAGCACAATTTAATATCTGAGTAAAAGCTAAATAAAAGACCAACTGGGGGCTGAGCCAGCTTAAAAAAAAAAAATTTAAGTGAAACATGTCTTTTTGTTCAGTTTGTCAGGGATAGTGGTTTGGATATGGAAGACTAGTTCTTTGAAAAAGGATTCTTTAATGCTTGCTATTAAGTATTCATTGTATCTCTAGTTCATTTTGCTTGTAAATTTACTTTTAAATTTCTTTTTTTCTTTTTGTGTTGTTTAACTTTTAATATAAGTGGTTACAATATTGATTGAAAATTCTTCAATTGTGGATCTAAATTGGTTGTAGATAAAAGAATATATACTGGTTTCTGGTTTGTGACATTTGAGGTATTTATTGTCCTTATATAAAGAAAAAGTTCTAGTATAAAGTTTACTTTTAGTTGACAGTTCATCATTCCAAATGCTAAAACAAAATTTTTTAAGTTTTTAATCTTTTCAATCAATATGATGGTTGTTTATTTTTATTGGTTATAGTAGGTTATAGTTGTTTGCCAGTGTATTTCTTTTATTATTTCTTTATTGTAGTTGTATCTTGTTTAGTTGAGGAGTTTCTATTTTGCTAGATAAATTGTTTGGAAGAGCTTTTTTGTGATTAGTTTTATAGAAATTTTGGTAATTATATTTTATTGTGATACTATTTCTAGGGGACTGTATTATATTTTAGTATCTTGATTACTTTTTTATCCAGTCTCATTTCTTTTAATTTATAAATCTGTGCTAGACAGTCTGCTTATTCATTGCATTCAATTTTTAAACATCCATTTATTTTGTGTAAAGAAAGTTTTATTTAGTTTTGTTTGTATAAACCTATTATTTGAAGAAAAAGATTTGAATTTTTTTATGTTTTTATGATTTTTCCTAGGTTTTCCTTTAGGGTCTTTAGGATACTGTTAATTGTTACCTTGCTATCTATCTACAAAGATACTGAACTGTATTTGGATAGAACACTGAGCACTATAAAAATTGCTGTGATTTTTTCCTTAATAGATGATGGATGTATTGTTACTTGTCTTTGAAAGATGTGCTTTTTTAAATATGGGGTGATAATAATCCAGCCCATATCCATGTGATATTTTCCATTGAAGTTGTTAAGAAAACCATTAAAGAATATTTCAAAATGTCATAGTTTTCTAGTTTTTCTCTGATTATTATTAATGTTTTCAGGTTTTCTGTGAAGCTTTTGAGCAGTTTGTTTAAATGTTTGTGATATAAGTATACACTTTCTAAAGAGTGGATTTCAATGTTTGCTTTCTGTTGGGCTGAGGGGTATATGTGTATTCAGAGAATATAATAGATAAGGAGTTGTAAAAGATCCTATTTCTCTAAGTGGTTTCTCTCTCTATGTGGTTACTTTCCCTTGTTTAGAATTTGCTTTTATGGACTAGATTGTGATAGATTGTTGTTTGGTGGCTGTGAAGCTGCATTCTTCAATTTGGTTTTCTATGCTATTAATTGTATATCTTTTTCATGTCTCTAGCAGGAAGATTTCTGGATTTTATGTATAATACCTATTTTTAGTGATGTTTTAATCTATTTTTTATTGTCTTTTGCTGATAATTAGAATGCTTTCTTTTATTGTAAAAATCCAGTAAGGTCTGCTAAGGTGAGGTTAGTGGTGAGTATGTCTTGTATAAATATATCCCATCTTTTATTAATATATATGCTATACAGATTTTATAGATATATTGGATCTCTTTTCCAGAGTTACAATTGAGAGATCTGTACAAATTCTCTTATTACATATTTGTCAATAAGTAATTATATATTTTTGAAATAAATCTATCTATTCTACTTCTATATACAGCTACTACTTATTTAAAAAGATATACAATTCCTTCTTAATTTTTTCCAGAACAATTTTATTTATATTAAAAGCAGTCTGATTATCAAGTCATTAAATTTTCTTTATCCTGGACTTTTCAAATTTCTTAGTTTTTCAGAGTAGTTATGAATTTCTTTTCTTATCAAGGCCTCTCAATAGTCAAGTCTGTGAAATATAGCACAGTCACATACTTGAATTCTTGAATAGAGATCTCAACATCAAGGCAAGGAACCAGGATTTTTTTCAGTTAATTTATCATTCCTTCCTTCAGTGGTATATTATCAGTTCAATATTTACTCTTCTTATAATTAGTTTTTTTTTAGTAATGTGATTGTATCAAGATAATCCTATCTGATTTTAGATATTCAACTATATTACAATTTTATATAGATCATCTTGTTACTATATTGGAAATATCATTTAACCAATTATCAGCAACTATATTTAGAAGCATTAGTTGATTTAAAGTTACATCAATAGGATAGATTTATCGCATCAGGAGTTGCCTCCTAAAAAATTGAATTTGATGACCTTGTGATATGATCTATGGAGTGTTAACTACTATATTATTGATCTGTAAGTCTGATTTGATATATAAATAAATTTAAAATAAGTAATTATTATAAGATTATATTTTAAGACTTATAGATCTATAGTACAGTGATAGTGCTCCTAGGTTACAATCACAAGGTCCAAAATTCAATATAATATAGAGATTAAGTAAAAAATACTATATTACAATGAAATTTAATACTCTATTAAGTAACAGTAAAATGTTATTAAACATAATTCTAATTATTTTACTAAATAATTGAAATAGAAGAATCCAATAATACACAGTGTTACCTATAGCTAATTTTTGCCAGATTAAATTGATCTACAGATATTATGAGATTATCAATATCTTATCAGTATCTTGATAAGGTAAAATTGAATGAAGATAATCTTACAGTCAACTAGAATAAAAACTGAATTGGAACTAGGTATTTTAATGATTTTATTAACTAAAAGAAGTTGCTAAAATTAAGAAGGTTAAAGTTCTAAAGAGAATAAATATTGTACTAGTAGGTGTATAAAAGCATAATCAAAATATATAAGGCTTATTATCTAGAAATCTTTGTAGAAGAAGAAATTTATGGACTATACCAAAATTCCAAATTTGGGAATAGGCAAAAGTAAATGCAATAATTAAAAATCTTTATAGGAGAAGAAATTCATAAATCATGGCAAAATTTCAAATCTGGGAATAGGCTAGAACAAACATAATAGTTTGATTACTAAATTACTCTATAAAATTGTTCTAAGAAAAATTAAAAGAGCATCATGTGATTTCTTATAATAGTCTAGTTAATATATATAGTATATTCTATATTTACTATATATTATATAAATTATTATATATACAACATTATTTGAAGTAAATAAAAATTATAACTAATATCTATACAAAACATAATAAATAAGCTTTTTCATAAAATGAGAAAAAAATTCAAGAAGGAATTTGAAATAATTACTGCATTAAAATAATATTACTAAAAAGGATAAAATATCTAAAAGACCAAGATATAAATCTAATGTACAGACTATATGAAAATGAAAAAAATCTTCAATATCTTTAGAAGATCTGGAGTAAGAAGCTTTTGAAAAAAAAGAGAAAAAAAAACATATTAAAACCATTAAGAATTGGATTCATTATGAAACTAAATGATTGATTTTTAACTACAGATAAAATTTAAAATAATCTATAGTAATAATCTGTAGGCAATGATTTTATTGACTAAAAGATTTATTCAAGTCAATAAAAAAGTAAAATATTATTTTTTAAGTTGTATCTAAAGAAATAATTTTTCAATAATGTGTGAGTTAATATATAAAAGTCAAAATATTTTATAAATATTTTTATATATATATAATAAAGACATTTCATGTTAACTTGAATGTAGATTAAAAAAAATTATAAGATTGTATCTTATTTTTGAAATAAATAATTGATTCTTCAATAGAATAAATATTTTAAATTGTTTTTTTAATAAACTATCTTGATAATATATCAAAATAACTATTAACAACATTTCTTCTATAATATTAAACAAAATAATTAAATAAAAAAATTTTGTCATAAATAGATGTCAAATAATTAAAAATAAAATATATTAATTTTATTAAGAGTAAATGTGATTTACAATTTAATCAAAAACATATTTATTAAATTATAAATTTTTTTTAAAGGCTAGCTCATTCCTGCACCAGTTCTGAAGCTTTATTAAAGTCAAGATGAGTTCTAGGAACAATCGGAATGAGTAATTACCCATACTATCTAAGGATTTACAGATCAACAAATAGTACAAGAGGCATCTATTTACATCTCATTCAATCAGAATAGGATAACTATGTGACTGTTTAGTGTAGGACTTTTCTTAATTCTAACTCAGCTAAGAATTTGAGGAAGTCTTGATATATTCAATCTAATGAAGTGATCCTATCTATTATCTCGAATGTTCGGAAATAGCACTTTCTAGGACATAATCTACTGGATGACTCTGTTGCTATCCCTTTATGAGGGAGCTAATGTGTCAGGAACTTACCTAAGATATTCAGCATCACCGATATTGGGGGTCTCTTATACAAAATTCTATTGGCTCTGTTAGCACTTTAAATTTTTCTGGAAGCTTGTAGTATTTCTCGTACTGTCTGGTTACTTGATTGAAATACCAGTCTTGTATAAAGGACATTGATTCTTCAATTGGTAGTTTTGAGTATCAGAACCTGTTATGCTTCTTTTAGTGTCACACTGGGCTGAATTTTTGACTTGTTATAAGCCTGTTATAGTTAGCTCTATAAGTGATTGAATCCTTCTTTTCCTATTTGAGAGGTGATCTTGTTTGTGTTTTCTGGAACCTCGCACCACCTATTTTGGCTATATTCATGGAACCTTGTATATATCTTGTCTTGTTATAGCTGCGATAAGTGAATAAGATCCTTCTTCACTTTCCTATTAGATACCTGAGATCAGTTGTATGTGGAGGTCTTGTATTACTCATACTAGCCTTATATAGAACCTTGTATTGATTTGTCATTCTTACTATAGGTATAATAAATGTACGGGTTCTCCTTATTGCTTTATGGAGCACTTGATTATCATCATGGGGGATAAGATCCTCATACCACCTTGTGGCTGAATTTTCACTTGGTCCTCATGTGGTATTGAACTTTGGACCTTGTGATTGTGACCTGGAAGCACTACCACTGTGTTATTGATTCACAGATCAATTTATTAAATTGTAATATAAAAGGTTTGCAAGAAATTTTTTAATACAATTATTGATATTTTTATAAAAAAAAATAAATCTTAAAGAAAATTTATATTTTTTTATAAAAATCTCTTTCAATTTTGATTAGAATACCTCCAATTTTAAAAGTTTTTTAAAATTCATAATTACAATACAAGATATAATAGTTATTAATTCAAATAAATTTTTATATAAATCTTATTGTTTATTTTTAAAATAAAGATATTTATTATAAAAATCTATTTCATTTTCCAAATAATTAATTGATAAAGTATTATTTAAATTAATACTTTGCAATTTTTTTGTTATTTTTTCTCCCTCAATGCAAATTGAACACATATTAGTTTTTTATTGTGCTTTTTTAAAATTTTTAAACAAAGCTTATAAAATTTATTGAGACTTAATTTTAAGTCAGTATTTTGTGATTTTAATTCAATAAAAATTATTTTTTTAAGTTTTTTCAAATAATAAATTGAAGATGTATTAAAATTTGTATTTTTTTTTAAAAAAAAAGAAAGTTTAATAAATTTACAAAAAAAAGTTGATAATCTTGAATTTTGTAAAAAAAATTAATAATAAGCTTAAATATTTTTTTATTAATTTTTGATTTAAAAATAAAAATATATTTTAGATAATCTTTTAAATTAAAAGTTTAATTTTTTGCCTTTTTAAGAGCAATAGAAAATTGTTTATTGTTAAAATTAAAATCAAGATTTTCTAATTCTATTCTACTATATAAATTAGTAATTAATAATAAAATGCTAGATTTATATTTTGTAGAAACTGAATTATACAATGTTTTAATATTATTGATAATTTGAATATATTTTATTGCATTATGAGAATTAGGAAAAATTAATTTTCCAATATAGGAATTATTTGAAAAGTAATTATACAATTGTTGTGATTAATTTTCAGATAAATGCAAAGCAGTATTATATATAATAAATATAATAAGATCTTTTTGAAATAAAGAATAAGAATTAAAAGATAGAGAATAAAAATTATAAGAATTTAATAAAAAAAAAAGTTTTTTTTTTTTTAAGATGTAAAGAAGATATAATAAAAAAATTTTGAAATTCAAAAATAAGATATAATTTTATTTATATAATTATTTCAATAATCAATGGTTAGATTTTAATAAACTTTTTTTATATAATAGCCTATAAAATAAGCTTTAAATCAAATATTTTTTATTAAATTTGATTATATATTAATGGAGATATAACTATTTGAATTTTTTTTAAAAAATTAAACTTATAGAAATAATCAAATTCTAAAAATAGATTTTAATTTATTTATATTAATATTATTATTTTTTTTAAAATCACAACTAATATTAGATGCAAGTATTTATTAAAAATTAACTTAATATCAATGGATAATAAAATTCTCAATATTATATCAATCACCTTATACAAACTATATATTTCTATATATATGTAGATTATTGAAGTTTATTCTAGATAGATTTACTACTATTTCTTAAGTAGGCAGATCTAACTAGGGGTCAGATAGTTAATATACAATCATTGGCAGTAAGGTTATGCTAGTTAATATTGAGTTTACAAGATTTTATTGTTTTTAATAAACTAGTTCTTTTTTATATATACTTGATAAGATGTATAATACTCTTCAATATTCCTAAATATTATTTGTTCAAATCTCGGATAGAAGTATATTGTTTTTTTGTTACCATCTGTGGCATCAGATTAATTTCTATTAACTGATTTTCAATTAAGAAAAGTATTAAATTGAGATATTATAGAATAAGAAAATAGGAATTTTGGAGATTGTTAGAATAATAGTCTTAGAGCATTTATAGAAGATTATATTAAAAGTCTTTCTTTATGCAATCTTTCTAATAGTATAATTATAAATCCTAATTTCTGATTAATGAAAAACCAGAAGTTTTATCTTTATATAATCTAAACTGATTTAATCTTGTTTCAGATAATTGAATATATCTTTTATAGGATAATTAGTAAACCTAATCAGAAGGTTAATTTATTTATATTTTTTCTTATTAACTAGCAATTATATTTAAATATGCTTTTTTTATATAATAACCATAATATAAGCTTTACATAAATATTTTTAATTAAATATGATTATATATGAAAAAATAAATATATATTTTAATTTTTTTAAAAAAATTAAATTTATAAAAATATTCAAATTCTAAAAATAAAGTATAATATATTTGTATTATTTTTTTATTATTTAGTAATCAAATTTAAATAATTTTTTTATATTATAGTTTATAATATAAGTTTTAAAAAATATTTTTATATTAAATATAATTATTTATTAATAGAAATATAAATGTTTTAAAAAATAGACCTGTGGATCAATAGTACAATAGTAGTGCTCCCAGGTCACAATCACACAAGATCTGTAGTTCAATACCACTTAAGGACCAAAAAATCAAAAATTACTCTTCTGATCAGGTTTAACCAGTTATTCTGTAAAAGTTGTATCCAATCATCTAAAACAAGTTCTAAGCAGGTTAGGCTGCATGAAGATGAGTCTTCTGGCCTTCCATCGATTAAGGACTGAGATCTACAGTTGTACTACCAGAAGAATTGCATGAAGAAAGGCTTCTGATCTAACCTTCCACAAAATGCTCCAAACCCACTTTGACCTGGCAATCTCCAGGATCCACGCCCTTCTAGTTTAGAATATCCCAATCTGATGCTCTACTTAAATAAAAATCAGTCATATAGGACTGATCTGATACTACAGGTGGTGATAAAGAAGGAAAGTGCCCTCTTCCAAGGTCTGAGCGAATAATATATCTGGGAGTATTGGAGGGTGATTCAAATCTCATCAGGTACATACTAACAGCCTATTTTAGTGAATATAATACAAAAATTTATAAAAGCTTACTATTAAATTAGCCTGACTCGCTATTGATGACTGTGTATTTGACCATCCGGCCCCTAACTAGGTCTGTCCACTTACAGAGTGATTGCAGGTCTATCTAGAACAAACTACGATAAGTTATTATTAAGCTGCATAGATATAGAAATATATGGTTTGTAAAAGATGATTGATATACGGTTACTTCCAAAAGTTTGAGTCCACTTACTATGTTTTTATTATAAATTTCAACTTTAATAATTTTTAAATCATTAACTATA
>CAJVPT010002205.1:0-18347 GCA_910592055.1 Acaulospora colombiana | reverse complement strand
TATTATAAATATTATTTTAATATTTTAATAAAAAATATGTCATAATAGTATAATTGTAAATTTTCTTAAAAAAAAAAAGAAAAAAATTAAATAATTATTAAATTAATATATATAAGTTTATAAAAAATTTAAAATGAGATATATGATAAAATATTTGAATAAAAACAATTATGGAGTAATTATAGAAAGAATAAAACAAAGATACCTTTATATTTTCTAGATTAGAAAACTATATTATTATTAAGAAAAAAGTCATTATAAAAAAAAAAGAAAATTAAAAAATAAAAGTCTCAAAAAATCTTGATTGAAAAAGTAATATATAAAATGTAGTAATTGAATTTTAAGTTCTATTTAAATATCAAAAAAAATCTATAGTAGTGATCTATAAGCAATAAAGTTAGCAATTGAAAGAATCTTTATCTAAATTACCAATAGAGTAATAAATTACTTTCAAAATTGTATTTAGAGTTTTGATAAATTTCAAAATAAAAATGTATAAGTTAAGTAAGATTATTTAGCTTTAGCAATATACTGTATTTTATAATATAAAGTATATAAAATATTTAATAAAGTACACATATCTAACTTGATAAAGGATTTAAAAAAATAATTATTAAATTATAAATAAAGATAAAAATTAAAACTACAATATATATATTATAATATTTTATAAATAAAATAAATAAATTATTTTAATATTCTAATAAAAAATAAAACTTTTTTAAATAAAAAATTTAAATAAATTAAAAAATTAAAATTAAAGAAATTATGATAATTAAATCTGATTTAATAATAAAATATAATTAAAAATTATTTATAATTTGATAAATTTATTAATAATTAAATTTTAAAATAATCCAGATTTTTTATCGTAATCACAATAAATTAGAATTCAATAAATTGATTATTTATAAATAAGTAAATAATTTAATAAATTAATTAATTTATATATACTTTATTAATATTATAAATTGTTATATTAATTTTTTATTAAATAAAATAATAATTATAATTTTTAGATTATATAAAAGTTCCAATTTTTTATAACTAAATTAATTAATTAGTTTTTAAAAAAATTTTTAATTAAAAATTACAATAAAAAATGATTATATTAAAAATAACAAATATTTAATTTAAGTATTTAAAAATAAAAAATTTTTATTTGTCATAAAAAAAACATTCAACCCTTATTGTATGTATGTAATTTATACTTAAAAATTGAATTAATAATTTGTTTTAATAAATTGTTATAAATAATTAACCATATTAAATTAAAATATATTGAATTTATATTATTTGAAAAGATTGATAGATTAAAACTAGACTTTATTTTAAAATTTAATAATAAATGTACTGTATCTAGCAAATATTAATACCTGGATATAGTTTTGTAATTGATAAATTAAAAAATATATTTTTATTTAAATATTTTATTATTTTAAAATGTAATAATAAATATAGCTAATACCAGGAATTAATTTTGTAATTGATAAATGAAAAAAAAAAATTTTTTTTTTTATTTAAATATTTTATTATTTTAAAATTTCATACCTAATTATATAAATTTCAAATGATTTAATATACTGTAAATAATTTATTTAAATTATTTGAATTTTTGAATATAAATAAATATTTGTAGTCATTATTTTAAATATCTATAATCTGCATATCTTTCTAAAATCTTTCTAAAATCTATTTATTTATTTGACCTTTAAATTACCAACTATGTTATGAGAATATTTAATACTGTAGAATGGCCAATAAAGACATCCATCAATTTATAACTTAATACTCTGAGTTTAAATTTGATGCAAATTATGACATCTTTATTAAATGCAATTCATTGGATTTCTTGCCTGAACGATCTGATGGAAATAAAAACAACCAAAATTTTCAAACATTCTCGACAATTATTTTGCTAGTAAGAACGAACCTTTACAGTCATCGACCCCGAAAACTTAGTGAAAAATTTTAATCAACGAAAGTCTCAAATATCACCCTATTAATTCTCCGAATTTCTGATCCGTCGAATGTATAATGGAATCTGGACGAGATACTCAATGTCTTGATAAGTCCTTTTCGCCTAAGCTTCCGAGAATATGAAATCAAATTACTCTTGTGGGATTCATATGAATCTTCTTCACACAGGTACTCCAGTTTTCTTATCGGGATAATATAATCTTCAAGAAATTCATTCAAGGTTAGATCTGAAATAATCCAGTTTGCGCTCAGATATGATATCGAGGAATTTGCCCAAATCTCGACAAAATCGAGAAAGAATTCATCAGCTTCAATTTCCGACCGCGTCTTTCCAAGAACCAAATTTTTCAGGAATTTTAATTCAATGACAAGTTTGAGGAATTCCTTGATTTCTTCATTTCCACCAAGAGGAAAAGACAAGCTTTCCAGTTGAGGACAGTTCCTCCTCAATGTTTCCAGTATTTGTACGTTTTCTTCATAAGAATGATACTCAAGGTCCAATTCTTTTAGTGATTTTCCACAATTCTCAAAGAATATTTCCAAGTCTTCGGCAACTTGAATTTTCTCTTCGTTATAACTGATCCAAAAAATCCTTAGATTTTGAAGATTCTTAAATTTACAAGCTGCGAGCATTTTAAAAAACATACTATTCGAATAGATATTCAGATCTATCATGATGTCTAGTTTCTGTAAACTAGTGCATTGTATGAGATGTTCCACTGTTGTCATGTCGCATATTGTGAAATACTCGATCTTAAGTTCGACCAAAGATTTTGCCTGACTTCGAAGGGCAGCTATTATCGCTGATAGATTATCCCACACATTTCCGCCGAAGAATAACTTTTTCAAGCCACGTTGATTCATTATTATCATAGGAAATTGGGTTTTTAGAGATTCGACCGGCGTTCGAACATCTTCAATCTCGAGTGCTGAAATATTCCGGCAGAATTGAGCCAATCCGGTAAGCATTTGGTCACAATAAATTTGTTTTAACGACAGAAAATTTAGGTGAGACAAACAGTTTGATGCCCCTTGAATGTTCGGAAGATTATTCAATAAATGTTTGAAATTCGTGGATACGGTGCCGTTAATGAAGAGGTGGGTGATTTTATTTGAACTTTTTAGAATTAGTTTGCAAATTTCAGTCACCAATGTCATGACTCCTTTGTAAGAATACTCATCGGCTTCACTATCTTCATCGATGTTAATGTAAAAGTCGCCCTCGTCTTGTTCATAAGCCACATAGTCTTCTACAATGACATCGAGTTCTTCGTGAATCACCTCGTTGCCATCATCGCCGTCACTCTTCTCATTGCCATTCTTATCGTATTTGTCGCGAAGTTCAGAAATAGCATTTCTAATCCTTTCGCGTAAAACCCATCTTTCTGCGACTTCGTTTAGTGTTGGCATATCAAGACTCCTCAAGAAACTGGCGTAGTTATATATTGGCGTTTTACAGTTAATTATTGGTATTTCTGATCTATCCAGGATATCTCGTGAACCTTCATCAAGTAAAGAAATATATATCGGGATTATCTTGTAAAGATTCTGCGAATTCGATCCAAGGTAACTGGAAAACGGTGCTTTCCACAGGTGAGGTACACCAACCGAATACCAGCTACGATTAACCATCGCCATTCTTCTAATCGTTACCACATCCTGATTAGCCCGTTCAAAAATATTACTTATTACTTCAAGAGGAACCTTGGATGCCATGATTTCCTGTCATTGTTTTAACAAGAGCTAAGTTTCGCGAAACATGCGTACATTGGAAAATTATTACAACTACATACCTCTTGAACCAGTTTTAACCGTTGATAGAGTGTATTCTTGTAAAACGGAAAAAACGCAAATCTTTAATAAATCAAACTATCCTTGTTTATTATTATGATGACGCATAAAATACATTTTGTCATGGTACGTTGTTTAAAAAAAAAACCAAAATTTCGCGTTGTTGTGTTGTGCATCATCACATGAGTTTCCGGAAGTGACCGATCGAGTTACCTTTCAGGAAAGCAAACATGACATCATATTGATCAGGCATCAATGACGGAGAATCGAGTTTATTGAATTTATAATGCCATTCGAAATATCCTAATGCGATATTGTCGATTTATGGGTTTCTCTATTTACTCTTTTTATGCAACGGCGATTATTACAGTATATACTATATTCGTAATATATACTGTAACTATTATATTGTTGTACTATAGTTTCATAAAAAATTATGGAGCTGATTGTTTATTCGATGTAATTGGAACGGAACAGACGAGAATTTGGCACGGAGCATTAAAAAAAAAAAAAAATTTTTTTTAAATTGGATTGGCAGAACCTTGAGGTTATACGAATATAACACGTATTCATTATCTGACAGAGACTAATGATCAGTGTAACTCATTCATTACGTTTTTAATAAGGCATCCCTTTTTTATCAAAAATAGCGGAAAGAGGGTTACAACATAATTAGGGTTGCATCATCACATAGGGGTAGTGGCGCAGGTGCTGACTTTTTAAATACTTTTCGGTTTAATAAATTACTGGTTAATTTTCCACGGATGATTGATCATAGTATTGATTTCGTAATAAATTAATTGAATTCTTGCTTAATAAATGTTTGGTTTTGTCGTTTATCACATGTTGAGGGAAACGGTAGGTTCTATTATGATAAAGTTTTTACCATTGTTTTTTTTTTCTCCTCATTCATTGGTTAACCAACATACTCGAATTTTTTTCGAGGGTAGAATAAAAATTTACGAGTGCGAGCATCACTTTATTTAAGTATTCGAGTTCCATCAGAGTAGAATTGTTCGAACAAACGATATCTTATGTTCATGAATAGAGGAGATATATCGCTACATTAGATATATCAATACGCTAAGCAATTGGAAAACAATTTCATGCACAATTACAAATATCGTAGAGCTATGGCCGTCCAAATTACAACCGACTGTGTAGAGGAAATTATCAAATTCCTGGCCAATGATGTGAAGACATTACACTCCTGCTTATTGGTGAACAGGTCGTGGTGTCGCCTGACCGTTCCAATATTGTGGAGCAATCCGTGGAAATATAAATCTGAAATTGGAGAGGATCAATTCAACCAGTCAATGACCATGATATTGTTGTCATTCATACCCGTGAATACGAGGGAGCTGTTACGGCAACATTATAGGAATGCAGTTATTGATTTTCCTCCGGCACAAACACCTCTATTTGAATATACTTCGTATTGCCAGTATCTCCCGACATGCGTCGTGAGACAACTTTGGAACGAGATAGAAAAAAGAAATGGATTAGCATACTCAATTCCTGATTATGTTCGATATTTCTATATAAAACATATTTACATGATGTTCATTAATTCAAGCTCGAATATCAAACATCTAGAACTTCCGCAGCACATGCGTCTCATAGATTTTCTTGAGTGCAAGGAGGGTTTAAGTCAGCTTCACGTGTTAGAGTGCAATGCAAATCACGACAGTGTATCTTTTTTCGAGATTGCGGAAATTTGTAGAAACCTTCAAAAGTTGATTGTGGACTGTGATCAAGATAATGAAGGCCTGGCGATGTTGATTAAAAAACAGCATGGACTGGAATACCTTGAAATAGCATCCTTGGAAGGGTATGAATGCCCAATAATTGGGGTGGCCTTGAAAAGTCAAGATACCACACTGGCACACATTCGACTTGGAGTTCTGGCATGCATCTCGCCATCACTACTATGTTCATTTGTTAATCTAAAGACGCTGCAATTCGATTTAATTGATCTCGGAGCGTCATATGTCAAGGAGATACTGGAACATGCAAATTTTCCTTACCTTGAGATACTTGACATATTTGGTATTAACTGCGAAGTTCATATAAATCTTTTCACAAGGTTGATTGAACAAACGCAGAGCACCCTTCAAAGGCTATACTGGAATGAGGTGACCAAGCCCAGTGAAGATGATCTGAGACTTTACTTTGAAGTAATAGCGCATAATTGTCCGAATCTGAAATTTATCACAATTCCATACATGAATCATATGATTGACCTTCTTGGCGAGATGTTAACCTTGTGTCAAAGACTAGAAGGCATGAAAATTGTTGTTTGCGAGGTGGTGAATGAAATTACGTTGTTTCAAATATTAGGCAGAAAAGCGTCAAGGAATCTATCATTGATCAACCTATCAGAAGGCTGGTGGTTTTCCCATTCAAGTTTAGAGGAATTTTTCATACTTTGGAGGGAAAAGAAACCAATGATCTTTATTTGTCCAAAAGTCACAATGCAGGATCGAGAGGAAACCATCGAAGTCGTTCAGAAATATTTAAAAGAAGGAGTAATAAAAGAATTTATTGACATAGCGTTTGACATGAACCATATTCGTTGGATCAAAGACTCTTGGAGAATAGGCCCAGCATACGACAGATAGCCGCTTTAATAGCTCGAATCATTGTAATGTGAGAATATTCTTCATTGAATTGGTTGTGGAACCAAACAAGTACCGTTCGTTATCCCTTCAAAAAAAAAATTTTTTTTTTTTTCTTGTTATCATACGACCTTCAATTGCAGTTTACCTTGCCCTTATTACAGGTTAAAAAAAAGGTCAAGTGGATTTGGAAGATGTGATTTCTCTTTTAAGATTAACCCTAGGGATAACATTAAAAGTTGACATCAGTTTCAAACTTCGAAGATTTTGTAATACTGCATCTGGATATGTTATAAAAATGTCCCCTTGATGCGCGCGCTATTACGATATTTTTGAGTGCAGAGGCGAGAAAAGAATTAATTTCCTTGTAAATTCCAAAAGGCACGTGCATATTGGATAGCTCCACGTTATTTATTAATATAATTAAGTATCTTCCTGACGCGAAAAGTTAAACACTTCCTCCGAGATTGTTCAGACATTAATTTCAATATTCCTCCCACTCAATGACTAAATGCATTGCTTAACTTGGTAGCGAGTTGTTTTATTTATATAATTATACTTCTGTCCTAATCTACTATCTCTAGATGTGACGTCTTTCATTACTAACTACAGAAATGCGTGGTTTTTAATTTCTTTTCGTGCATTATTTATGTATGATCAATAATTCTATTAAAAAAAAAAAAAAATTATTATATATACTGCATATATATATATATACATATATATGTATATTTGCATCGCATCTCACCAGTATGTTATTCATAAGGAATGCTATGCAGAAAGTGTGTTTTTATGAATATTTATATTACTTTTGTATACAAATGTCATGCAAAAATGAATTGGTGAATCATGCTTCTATCTATCTCTCATTCGGCAAACTGTTGACCGCCTGCAATTATAAGAGTGAATGAATGAAATGTTTCCGGATGTTTGTTTTATTCGTCCAGCCGCAGTTGTCTCGGTCGTTGACTTCTACTTCGGTCAAAGTAATAGTAGAGGAGATTTAATTGTGTCTGGCTTAAGCCGCGAAGATATTCGAAAAATGTGTTGTCATCTCCCAGTACTGTGTATATGGCCACAAGGGTATCAACGACCGATTTCCTTATAATTGACCTTGAATCACCGAATCCCTGCATGTAAGATGAACACAAGATAAAGAATGAGCGAACACAAAAAAACTATCAAGAACGCATGAATACTACAAACCTTGATTGTCAATGGAACTATTCTGCCTATCTGTCTTTTCAAGGACCCTTTATCAAATCTCATGAATATTCGTGATAATGCCATAAATGCAGATGCCTTCATCTTCGATTGTGCATCCGAATTCGTGGTATTTCCGAACAGGCTTGATTCCATAATATCGATGAGGGCATATAAGCCGGCGTTACCATCGACTCGTTGAACATAATTCTCTAGAATCTCTTCAGCATGAAAACATATCTGCACGCATCGTTGAAATCAATAAATACATTCACCAAATATATACAGATATACGCCGCTGGAGTTTCAAAAAATTAATATAACTTACTGATTTGGATAAGTCAGCCCGACATTCAAGTAAGACATGTAAGATGTCCCTTTCAAGTCTTTGATCAAGGGAGTAATCGAATTGATTTTCTAGAAAATGCCCAAGCAATATTACCGCATTTTCTTTCATCTCAGTATCTTTCTATAAACAATAAAATAAACTTAGCAAAACGTTTGCGACTAAATAAATAAATGTATATATAAAATATGGTGAAAAATAAGAACCGTGTCAGCCAAGAATCCTATTAAAGCCGTCAATATCTCTCGGAATCTTTCGCCGCATTCCCAGATATCATCTGCGAGCTTTCTGTTATTTAACGAAGTTTCCTTGGATAATCGCGTCAACTTACGGAAAAGATAATTGTCTACTTCATGATTATTCAAATGTGCCAAAAGAGTCACAAGCAATAATTTTTTCTCTTGCATAGAGACAGGGAGCGATGAATCTGTAAATATGTTCAAAAAGAAATATTAAAATCTGAGGTTATCAAACAAGCGATAAAACGAAGGATACCACACACGTTCGATATGTTTTAATGCGCGTTCGCGAGCACTCGGTATTGAATCCTTGCTCTCAGATGACGCAGTCTGCGATGGTTTTTCTGTCAATGAGGGTACACATTCTGCGCTACCAGCGATAGACGTCAAATCGCCCTTCTCTGATGGTTCCGTCGAGTTTTTTCCGTCAGAAACCGGTATATTCGTTTCGGTGATGGTGTTTTGCTGGATTTCATCGGAGTGTATTGGAGACGTAGAACTATCTTTTTCAGATATTTTAATGACAGTGTTTTTTCGTTGAGGATTTTCTTCCGACGCATTCAACAGTTCGGGAATTTCAATTTCTTGTATAGGCGATAATGTCGTGTCCGCGTCGATCGCGTTATTTCCATTCTTAAATCTTTCTTCGGGATTTACGAAAAATGGATTGATATTACCATCTAAGGTGTTTGAAAGTTGTTTCCACATATCATCGGTTATATAAATGCTTGTTCGACTTATCGTCATGTCCACTAAATTGTCGGGTGCAGTTTCCTGAGTATGGACAAAAGTTCAAAAAAGTGTTAGAAGTGGTCTAGTATTCTCGAATTTTTTTTTAAAAAAAGCTTACATCGTTCAACGAATTTTCCTCTACATCAGCGATCTCTTTTAAATTTTTTAATTCTGGATCTCGTTCATCAAATTTCATTGCTCGGTGTGAAGTATGAGGCGGTGAAACAACTCTTTTTATTTTCTGTACATCTTTCTGCGAGGGGCGAAGTGAAGAATCCATTCGTACTTCGCGTTCCATAGGTTCACTCATCGTCCTCTTGTCTTTGTAGCCTTCTCTTTGTGATTGGGTGAGCTCAAATTCACTGACGCTGTCATTATCTTCATACGGCCCTTCACTGTATGTCTCCCTGTCAGTTGTTTCAGTCCAACTACTGTCTCTTGACATCCGCCTACCATTATTAGTCCATTCCGTTCCTTTTTGTCTATTACTCCCCCGTTCCGTATCCTTGAGATGAGGGCGCCTATTTCTTTCATCCCAGTAATTTTCCCAGTGGTTCTTTGGTGATGGACGTGGCCCTCTGTCATCCCACTCATTTTTGCGTGAATCTCTTGGGATTCTTTGACCTCTTTCATCCCACTCAGAGTCTCTAATGACTCGTGATGTCCTTCTATCGTTTAAACTTTCTTTTGAATCTTTCACTCGAAGACGATGTGTTCTATCATCATATTCAAAATTCCTTCTATCTCTCGGCGACGCCAAACTCGACCTATCATCCCAATCGCTATCTCTTTGTAACATCCGTATGCTTCTTTCACTTCTTTCACTTCTTTCATCAAAATCTCTCTCTCTCAATTCTTTGGGTAGCGACCGAGCACTTCGCTCATCCCACTCAAGATCCTTGTTTCTAGGAACAGGTCGCCCAGCTTTTTCATCCCACTCGTAATGTCTCGATGATTCCCGTTCTCGATCTTGAGAGTTTCCACTCATATTGTCCCACTCTGTCGATCTAGAATTCTTTAATACATTTTTTTCACCATGAAGATATTGATCCCTTGCCGATTTTTGTTTGTAATAGTTCCACTCATTTTCCTTGCTCCTCGGTGAAGAACGTCTATCCCTTTCATCCCATTCGTTATCGCGCGGCATCAATCTGTCTCTGTCAACGAGTTGTCCCTCTTCGTTGTCGTATGTCATTCGTCTGCCGTGTTCATTCCAATCAATATTTCTTCGATCCCTTTCTTCCCAATTACCATTTTCCCGGAGTGCCCGTGTATCATAATCACTTTCACGAGTGGGTGTTCTTGACCTTTGATGTCTACCATCTACTTCATAAGGATAAAGCAGATTTGTACCTACAGACGCGTGCTTATTCTTCGGTGACCAATCGTGTTCTCTCGGTGATTCACTAGGCATTGACTGTGGAGCTATTTGTTGTTTAACCCAATCATTGACTAAGGGATTCGTTTGGTTTGATTGTAATACGGACAAAGATTGAACCCTGTGTAGGGGTGATGGCTTTCTAGACTTTGGCTGGATTTCTATCCCCCTCTCATTATCTCGCTGTTGTAATTCGCGTTCGTGTCTGTCTATTTCATGTTGTCGTTGATCGACAGCTTGTTCTGCTTCGCGTCGTTCTCGGAACTCACGTTCGCGCTTTATCTGAAGTTCTCGATCTCGCTCAAGCTCCCGTTCTTGTAGTTCTCGCTCATACTCGCGCTGTTCCTGAAGCTCACGTTCCCGTTTTATTCGCAATTCTCTCTCGCGCTCGAACTCACGTTCTTGGAGTTCACGTTCGCGTTTTATTTGAAGCTCCCTTTCGCGTTCAAACTCACGTTCCTGGAGTTCACGCTCCCTTTGTTCCTGAAGTTCGCGTTCTCTCTGCTCTTGGAGTTCACGTTCCCTCTGCTCTTGGAGTTCACGTTCCCTCTGCTCTTGGAGTTCACGTTCCCTCTGCTCTTGGAGTTCACGTTCCCTTTGCTCTTGAAGTTCGCGTTCCCTTTGTTCGCGTTTCATTTTAAGCTTTTGTTCCTGTTCAAGTTTGCGCTGCATTTCAATTTCCCTTTCTCGTTGCCGTTCGGCTTCTAACTCACGTTGTCTCTGTAATTCTTTTTCATATTCGATTTCTTGCAACTGCTGAAGTTCCAATTCTCTCTCCCGCTCCCTTTGTTGCAATAATTCTCGTTCACGTCTTTTCCTCTCCAATTGTTCTTGTTTTTGCTTTTGCAATTGCTGTAATTGCATTTGCTGCTGCTTGATTAAATTTTCTTCATATATGCGTCTCTCTAACTCTTCTTTTTCGAATAAAGCTTGCTGTTGCTTCGCGAGCTCCTCTTGATGTTCTTCGTCTTCTTCGACTTCTTCCCAGCCAATAATTTCGCCTATCGCGTCCGCCGTTTTATAATCGAAGGTATCCAAAACTGCTTGAAAAACATCCGGATTTATCTTGTGTAAATTAATCACCAAATCACTGAGCGGTTTAAAATTTTCTGATTTTTCTTTGATCATTGTCGCCAACGGAATAAGACGATTGGCAAGCAATTTATATTTTTCTTGGTCACCCAGAAATCCCTTGACCATTCCTTCGTTCTGCTCTACCTCATCTACTTTTGGTTCAACTATTTCATTAAGCCAATTAAGAATCCCATTTATGACTTTACGTTTTTGGGGCGGTGTAAATCCAAATGCTGCGGCTAGCTTTCTGGGTGTTGTTCCGGATCCTCCTAACGCCAAAAGACATTTATTAAGTGCTGCCAAAGATTTTTCACCCCCGAGCTCAGCTTTAATTTTAGGAAGGAAATTTTTTACAATTTCCGCTTGTTCAGGTTTGGTCTCATCACTTGCGAGAAAAAGGACCCTTGGTAGCAAGTTTTCAAGTTTTACAACTTTTGCCAATTCGATGAAAACATTAGGTTCCAAAAATGTCTCCAAAACCTTATTGCTTTTGTCGTTTAGTATGTTTAATAAATGTGAACTTAAATCCTCGTCGGGTGGAAGCAGCGTCTTTTTAAAATCTGGTTTTCCAGATGGTGTATCCATTGATCTTTTGACCACAAGTTGTGCTACATTTAGTATCCCTTCAATGCGTGTGGTCCATTCGCTGTGCTCCAATTGCTCGATAACGGTCAACTTGCGAGGATGAGGTTTCGGAACAGTCAAAGTGCTTTGTGAGGTGGACTTGCTTGGTGACATGGATGGTGATTTCAAAAGTTTAGAAGCATCAGATTTACCTTTCATCATTGCAGGTGGAGCAGGTGACTTTGCACGTAATTTAGGCGTTGGTGTTTTTGCCGATAATCTCGAACGATCCTCTTTTGCATTCTTCGAAGCAGAATCAGCACGCAAGGGAAAATTATCGCTGGCTCCACTATCGGATGCAGCAATACTTGGAGGTCTTTTTGATTTTCCAAAACTTGCGGAGCGAGTACGCCCCCTGGTTGGTGTGGCGGGTGTTGTCGGTTCCACAGGGGATGTTATATTTAATGTTTTCGGTCTGTCGCGCTCCAATTGCTTTTTTACTGCTGGTTCGATATTTTTTAGAACCCTAGAAAGTTTTATTCAAGTTAATTATTATAAAATAAAATATAAAATAAATAAAATCGACTTACCTTTCACCTCTCTCTGTCCATATTTCGTAAAATGACCAAAATAACTCGCGACATGTTTCCCTAACCTTGGGATTTGCGTCAGTCAAACCTTTGCGTACACATTTTTCTAGCATTTCGGCTGCTCCCGATCGTTCCATGACATCCCTTTTATTTTCATGTGATTTTACGACAGTTGTCACAAATCCAATCGCATACTCTCTTAACTGTTTATTATTATCTTCCATCGCATTCCACAGTTGCGTGACTAAGCGATTGTGATATGATACGTGCTGTAAAAGAGCGTTGGCTGAAATAGCAGCAGCCCGTGCAACAATTTTCTTTGTTGACAACACTATTTTGATGAGATTTGCTAAAAGATTATCGGCGAAAGGATCGAGCGCGGGACCCAAATTTACTGCTAAATCCTTTACAAGACTTGCGCTAGCCAATGTTAGGGTCGTGCGTAAACTATTGAGCTGTAAGTTTGATTTAAAATCTATTAATTAATATATCTAATAATATATATATATATATGTTTAATAGTAAATGGTAGCATACCGATTTCAAAATACCATCCATCGTCAACTTAAGTCCATTGATGAAAGTTTCTCTAAAGTTTGTAAAGGCCTCGCCTCTAACCAGACCCCTCAATCTATTTATGCTCCTTTCGCGATTTAACCAATTTTGTTCAGATTCCTTGCCTTGAAAAGGTACCAGTATATTTTGAAATTCTCTTTCCAGTTCTTTTGCACTGTCCACCTAAAAAGCAGAAGGGATAATAAATATAAATACTTGATTTATATTATCCAAAATGCATAATGAGAAATTGCTCACATATAAAACACCAATTTCACTACCAATAGAACTATTTGGTCTGACAATAGAATCTGCCGGCTTAGAAATTTCCTCATTTCCTGGGCCGTCATTAGCATAATCATCTTCATCCGCTTCAATTCCGGCATCATTATGGTCATCATGATTTTCTTCGTCATTACTATGCTCGATGTGAGTATCGTTCGTCGGTTGATTGTTGTATACCCTCGTAAGAATATATTCAGCAATACCTGGGCGAATCGATTGTTCTTGAAGTTCTCTTTTCAAATCTGATTTTGCATGCGATGCCGCACCACTGAAATAAAGAAATTTACTATTTTTAACATGCCAGCCCAATGAATTATAAGAGAGACTAATGTATACCTAAACAATGCTATTATTGTATCTTTTGCGGCTTCCCTCACATGTTCGTTTGGATCTTCTAAAAGTTTAACCACGTATGGAACCCATGGTCGTAAAGAAAAATCTGTGATTTTTTTCGTACATAATACAATCCACTGCAAAATCTTTAAACATAAGTTAAAAAAAAAAACAATTCAATAGTTAAGTTACAGCCGACTTTAATAAAATATATGCTTCAAAAATCATTCCTCACCTGTTCCCGAACCCTCCATTGTTTGTGACCAAAAGCTGAATCCTTAATAATGGTTCCTAGAGCGGTTATAATGTTAGCACCGCCATTAATCGATGTTGCCGAATTATACATGGTTAATAACACCTGAAGTGCTGTGTCTCTAGTTTTATCTTTTGAATCTCCTTGTTTATCTATGACAACAGACGCAAATGCCGAAACCACATTTTTAAATTGAGGGGGATGTGTTTCAGCAACTAAAGACACAAATGGATTCAGACAAGTAAGTGCGGCGTAGGAAAGAGCCATCTGTGAACCTTTAATCGTATCTTTTAGGATCTGTACAAGTTGGCCAATCTCCTGTGGCTGAAATTTTAAAGATCGAGTGCGTAGGATATAATTAATCGATACATTTTGTAATTCGCGTATAAAGATCATCATTGAACTCAAAACCAACCTCTAGTGGAGTTTCTTCTATCAGCTCCTCCTCTAATTTTGCTAACGCATCGATCTTTTTATCCAGATCTATTCATTCGAAAAAATGAATGTTATTAGATTTCAATAAGAAAAAACAGATCGGTGTCTTAATTTGTGAGATAATATAAATAAATAAATCATAAGAGGCATTCATACTATTTCCCCTCAACGCCTCCAGCACCTTGTCGACAGCTTCAGTCATTTGCAATCAGAATCTTTTTCAGCGATTGGGTGACGTTCATTCGTATTCTTGCGCTATCAAGGTTTGACCAAAACGATATAAAACTAAACACTATACAAATTACAAATATACTTTATTTTTATTATGGTTAGAGAATAAAAAGATATGTCTTATACTCGGAATTTGTTTTTTTTTTTTTTTTTTTTTTTTTTTTTTTTGGTTTTTTTGAGAATAGGTCGATTATTTGTTCCGGATAGGGGCTGATTTTCAAATAATTGGATAATTGGTTACAAGAACTGTGTAACAAAACGGATTATAATAAGTCTCAACATTAAAAAGGCCTTTCGATATTTAATTGGCAAGTACTTTGGTAACTTCTTTTATTGGTATCATTCCTTTCATGACATAAAAGAATGAAGAAATACTAGGCCGTAGTCGATGCAGCTGCATGCTCACTAGACCATAGTTGGGTATATCACTTTAAGTCCGTTACAAGCGTAGAAATAACAATTTATTAAACAATCCGTCAAGGATATATTGTCTTACCCACTAAAATTGAAAAACAAATCTAAAACACCTTATGCCTAAACAAGATGTCTACTCAAAGTTATCATGCCTATTTCGATAAGAGCTCTTCAATTTCACAATTTCAATAGCATATATACATACAATCGAACCGTATTAACTAAAATTTAATGGTGTCATAGTTGTCATAGCATGCATGCAAAGTTTAAGGGTAATAATGATAAATATTTGTGGTAATCATGCATGACCTATTAACTACCGACTACCGACCAATCGAGAAAAAACTGAATACAAATTATTACTATTGTTAATATTGCTAATATATTATTATAAAAAACTGTTAATTAAAAATTATTGTTAATTAATATACAGTATATACAGTTTTATTTATAGTTTGATAACCAATAAAATTATAAATGTTTAATTTGAAAATAAAAAGAATATTCAAATTTCTATTGTATATTACAAATAAAAAAATTTTATTAAATAAAAACAAATAATTTAATAAAATAATTTTTTTATAATTCTTTTAGCATTAAAATTTTATATAAATATTATAGTAAAATCAAAATTTTTTAAAAAATTTTTAAAATCAATTCTATACAATAAAACAATAATTTAATTCTAAAAAAATTATTTGTATTTAGTAAGAATTAAAAAAAATTTTTTTTTAAAATTTTATAATTAATTTTTATAAGAATTTATTATAGTAAAAATTATATTTTTTACTATTTTTATATATTAGCTTATAATAAAAATATTAAAAATTTATTTTTATTATTTTTTTTTTTTAAATCCATAATCAGATCAGCACTATGTATTTATTAATCAATATGAAAACCAATAAAAATATATAGAGCAATTGCATTATAACTAAATTAAACTTATACTAACTTATTTATTAATGAATTTTAATTCTCGAAAAAACTTCAGCCTCTAAGTATAACCTTGAAGACAATATTTTACTCCATAATAGATTTTGAATGAATACTCTCCTAATTTATATATTATTGTTAGCAGATTATCACTACTTATTATTCTCCAAGGAATTGATTTCAAGAAATTACAAAAAGAAAAAGGAAAAATAAACGGAAAGGATATATCTAAAAATATACAATTGTACTATATAAAAATAAAAAAAAATAAAAAAAAAATAAAAACACTTCATATTCTTCAAAAATCTTTTACTAAAAACTTCTTTTTATTAGAAGTCAACTCTTCTGGAATATATTTTTTTTTCTAACTATCTAAACTTATCTATTCATGATCTTGATTATTTTCTTATGATTATTTGAGATACTTATCACCTGCTCAGATTCAGTATCTTGTTCAATGTTTCCTTTCTTTCAATCTTAATTTTGCATCTACCTAAACAGAATAAAATAATTAATAGTGGATTTCAGACTTTTATGTGACTTTTCAATCATGTGTAACTTACAATATCTTTTAACAGTTATGCTTAGTTAAAGGAATTTTATTAATATTTATCTTAATTACAATATTATTACACAATATCAAAAAATACATTCTTAATCCTAGAAAAAGACAATGTTTTATATTCCTCTACTTTTTTGATCTTATAGCCTAACTAGGATAAGGAAATAATCTTTTTCATATATTTTACCTAATTGAAATAATAAAAAGTTAAAAGTCTTAGTTTAAACAAATAACCATCTTTTCATTCTCTAGAAAATTTAATATTTATCTTAATAATTTTATAATTTCTTTGCTTCAGTTACATTTCATTTAAAGAAGTGAATAAATTCATATCAATAATTTTTCTTTCTTTTATCAATAATATTATTATAACATATGATATAACTAGTAGAAACTTGTTTATATTCTACTACCAATATGTTTTGTATTAATCAATCACTTTTAACAAAAGTTGTATTAATTTTGTGTCACTTCAAAATTCAGAATCAAGCTAAGATAGATAAAATTTTTTAAAAATTCTAAAAAA
Organism: Acaulospora colombiana; assembly: GCA_910592055.1. Taxonomy (NCBI): domain Eukaryota; kingdom Fungi; phylum Glomeromycota; class Glomeromycetes; order Diversisporales; family Acaulosporaceae; genus Acaulospora; species Acaulospora colombiana. Next base: position 1,302 of record CAJVPT010002205.1, on the reverse strand, counting down.
TGAGCTATTTTAAAAGAATAGAAACAGTATGAAGGAAAGTTTTATGGTTTAGACTTTTGTTTACATATTTATCCATTATATAAAACCTCTAGTTGCACTCTTGCTTCAGTAAATAGGTTTTCAATACTTCACTATTAATTTTCTTTTTTTAGAACTTTCTTATTATAAGTAAAAAAAGTGTTTTTTAACTTTTCTTGATTACCAGAAGTCAAGTTTTTGTTTAAACAGGAATATAAACAAAAAAGAGAAATTGAGAGAAACTCTTAAAATTATTCTTCAAGTTATTTTAAAGAAAGAAATAAAACTTTATTAGTAAAAAAATATATAACTTTTTTGTAAACATTTTTTTTATATGTTGTTATAGAATCTGTAAAAAAGGTTTTTTTTTAAAATATTAAAAATTTATTTAAATTTAATAATTATTTATTAATTATAATAAAAAAAAATTTTTTAAATTTATAATTAGATCAATATTATATATTTATTAATTATTAAGAAAACTGATAAAAATATAGAATTTTTTTTTTTTAACACTGGCCTATTCTTGCATCAAGGTGAATATATTTTATTAAAGCAAGAAGATATCTAAGGACAACTAAAATGAATAATTACCTGTATTGTCTAAGGATTTACAGATCAATAAATAGTATAGAGAGCAAACTATTTATATCTAACCTAACTAGAATAAAATAATTACATGACTGTCTAGTATAAATATACTAATTACTAAAACAAAACAAGAAATAATATTAAGTAAAAAGAATTTTTCACTATATTATCTATATAATTATATCTAGTATTCCCTAGAGACATGACAAAATATGATCTACTGAGTAACTTATTGTTATCCTAGATTCCATAAAGAGGGGGGACTAATATGCCAAGGATTTATCTGTGATATTCATCACTTCTAATATTGATGATTCCTAATATAGAGCCTTAACTCTACTAGTACTATCCAAAAATTTTTTATATCGTGATACTGTCAAGTAAGTATCTTGAAGAGATCAGATAATTGCTTAATAAATCGAGGAGTTGTCTTTCTAATGTATCAGTATCAGGTAACCAAAAACTTTTCTAAAGAACCTTACACCTTATAATCTTTTTTTTTTGATTGTATACACTAGAAAAGAGAGAGGAGGAATAGAGAAAAGTTATTGTTTGCTATTCAATAAGTTCTAATCTTATTTCTTTATTCTTTTCATATGGCTATTAATATTATAGATTTTATGTCCTGTATCCATCCATATAACTGACTTGCAACTTATGATAAATATCAGATTCTTATAGATATTGAGAAAA
>CAJVPT010002204.1:0-18349 GCA_910592055.1 Acaulospora colombiana | reverse complement strand
TAGCAAGAAAGTATAAAAACTTCTTGCGAACATCTTTTTTGTGTGTGGTCAGAGGATCAGCGGAAAGAGTTTTTTTTCAGAGCAAAATATTTTAAGGATGGATTCTATTTTGATAATCTTTCTTAATTATTCTAGGATTTTTTTTTGTGATTGGGGAGATACTAATTCTTTATTAAGGAATTCACAAATATCTCATAAGTTTTGAATAGCCTTTTCTATATTCTTTATATATTCTATAGTTTTTAAGTTCCAGTTAGCTTTAATTTTCTTTAAAAGAAAGTGAATTTTGTTGACTTCCCTATAGGCTTCAAAATCTTTCTTTGATCTTGTCTTGACTTCTTTTTCTCTTTTGAAAGTTACTAGTCAAAAAATATTTATTTAGGATAATGTTACTCATGTAATATTTGTCAAAAAATAAATAATTCGGCATATTAATAACATAAATAAATCATCAATCTATTTCTACTATATAATTCAACATAAATAAATCAGTAATCAATTTCTACTATATAATATGGCATTATTTGCCATATTTGCATCATTTTTACTATATATTTTGTTAAATTTTTTCTCAAAAAATTATTAGAAATTTGTCAAAATTTCAATTTTTATCAAAATTTGTACATTTTCTGAATTTTTAATTATATATTATATTTACAATTTAGAGGAATTACAGCTAAATATTTGTGAGAGTTTTACCAATTTGAGATTTTATATCTAAATGGAATAAATTGACCAAAAATATTATGAATAGAGATTATGCATTCACATCTAATTGAATAAAATTTGGTATTCTATAATTCAATATTCACATCATTTTCAGATCTGAAATAAAATTTATTTTCTACTGAATTAACCAGTTTGTTTATCAAATAAAGATCAAATAATGTTCAATAACATTGTTCGAAAAGTTTATTGAATGTATAAAGAAGAATTGAACTTGTTCCAGATATAAATAGACACTTCCATCATGATTTACAAATCTAGCTAATATAAATGAGCCCTTAATATTTCATTAGGATATAACAAAATCAAATATTTTACTTCCAATTCTGCATCTATCATATTGATCTATTCTATTTTGAATAATTATCAAATTTTTATTATCTTTCGTAAATGACTTCTGAAAGTCTATGGTTTCATAAGATACCTTATAGTATTCAACTAATAGATCTAATATTTTGACAGATATCTCTAAATTTGATTTTTTTGGATACAAGAGTTCACCTGAAAAATGTTTGGATTTATTGATTATTGTTTCATAAATATTATATGTGTTGTTTAAAAATCGATATAACTCATCAGTTGAAAACTGATTTAGTTCAGAAATTGAGCCAATATTTGATCAATTATTTAAAATTTTAAGCCCCTAGTTATTAGTATAGGACATAATTAAATTAATAATTTGATGATCATTTATCAATCTTTACATTAATTCAGGTTCAATATTTCGATAACTATTAGTCAATAAATCTAGATTAAAAATTCATTAGAATTCTACTTCTGAATATTAAATTTGTTTAAAAACCTATCTAATATACCATTCATACTCACTAATGAAAAGCACCAAAATACATATAATAGCCCATAATTATACATACATTTATATAAATGCAATGAAAGATGAAGATTCAGAGTAATTTTTCTTCCATATATTTTTGTTCTATTAGTTTAATCATTGTGACTAATCTTTCATGAGCCTTATTTAACAAATTTCATCTTAAAATTCAGTATACTAAAATTTGACAGATCTTGACAAAATTCATTAAAATTTTGCAATCCACATTTGAAAAATATTTCCATAGAATGATAGTTGTATATATTGTAAAAAAAATTTTCCACTAATCGGTAGTAAAGTTCAAAAATTTTTCACCATTATTTATTTTTCTCAAAATTTAACCAATATCTGATGGCACTTGAAAATTTTCCATCATTGATTATATTTCATCCAATGAATTATTTATTAGTATCCCTTCTTTGATTCATATTCATTTAATGAACCATTTATCAATACCTAAGAAAAGACAATATATAGGATCGATAACTAAATACTGAATTGGATCAAAATAAGATAGGCGAAGGAATTCAGACCATCTAATATGATTCTCATTGACAAAACATTTTCGTATTATATTCAAGTTACAGTGCCTCCATTCAATAGAATCTCGATTATATGTTACCAAATCTCTTGATATAAACCATTTATTTATATCCTCCATGCCATCAAAATTATAATGATTATTTTCATAATTGGCATTCTTCTTGCAATGATGATATGACACTAGTATTGAAATGTGTCTACACACTTTTTGTGCAGCAGGAATATCATACGAAATTAAAATTAAGGCCACTTAAATTATTTTTTTCTTTTTATTTATAGTAGTTGAATCTAGCTTTATTCCTTGCCATAGTTACATTAATTCATCAACAATTGAAGAAAGGTAATGGTTTATTTGATATAAACTTGATTTACTAGAACCTGATAATATGCCAAGAATCAATATATTTTCATGTTTAAATCATATTTCACGTAGCAAATTTTTGGTAACCACATATATAACTCCAATACTGTGCACTTTATTATTGAATGGTTGAAACCAATTGATATTTAGCATCAATTCTAAATGTGAATTAGTCATCTTTTTGCTAAAAAATAATTCTATTTTTATCTTTAAAAGTTTTTCAAATATCACCATTATAGATATTACATAGAAGTTTGTCAATACTTGATCAATCTACCCAATGCTGAAAATTAGATTCAAAATTCAGATTTAAATACATTTGTAACAATTGATACCAAATAGTAGAATATGGAAAAACTAAATTGGATCAATTAATTATATTTATATTTAATAATTCTGATTGTATAGATAGTGGGGAATTGCAAGTTTTTCTTCATTTTATTGTTGAATTGGGAAATTTAATATAAATACACTTCATGACAGATAGTTAATTGTTTTTTTGAAAATCAAGAACATCATCCTGTCTGCACAATTTGTGATATCTTTGGCATGCTACAAAACTAATGAACTGATCTGATAATCCAAGTTTATTGTTGGCAGTATACAAAGATCCACAAAAGAGCTCAAATTCTTTACTATCAATTTCAATTAGCAACAATTTCATAAATTTTAGTAGTGCATCTATTGTATTATTTGATAAATTAAATCAAATTCTATAGTTCATAATCCACAACAAAATCCATATAAAATGACTATCTGAAAATTTGCTAAAATTTAATGAAAATTTGTATTTTGGTATCAAATAATCTTCGAATATATCATTTATTTCTTCATCATCATCACCTTCAGATTTATCATTTTTAGAACTTGTATTATTTAATCTCAAATTTTGTTGATTGTTGCTTAATGACATAATTTGACATGATGAAATATTTCTCATTCTGTGCCAAAATGTGAATTCTTTATTTGTCAAATGTTTGCCTTTTGTTTTTCAATATCTATGTAAAAATTCTGTTCATGAGTCAACAAGTGATCCATTGTATTTACTACAGTTACAAATAATTTTCACTTTTTTTGAATTTTTTCTTAAACTTTTGTTAAGTAAAACTGAAATTGAACACTTTCTTGATATTTTTAAAATTGACAAATAGTAATATAAAGTGATAAATTTGTGATTGATATATTAAATAACTTTAAATTGTAATATAATACAAGCATAATATAATGAATAATATATAGTATAATATAGTATATGACTCAGAATTGTAATATAATATAACAAATAATAGTATAATATTGTATGTAGCCCTGAATTGTATTAAAACAATGCAAATAATTTTATTTAAATATTCCTTTAATTTAAATTTTTTTTTTCGATACCTAAAATATCTGAACAAAAAAAACCAACTGGACATACTTTTTATAGAGAACAGTTGTCTTCACCTTTGCAGCCTTTACAACCTTCCCTGCCATTACAAACTTCCTTCACATCAACTGTATCAGAAATGGTAACAGTTTGTTCAGTAACACCTGATGCTGAATCTTCAATTCCTATTATGACTGTCAAATTGCTCAGGAGAAGGCCATCTATTGTATTGCCTGAAATATTGGTATCTGAAATTGCATGAATATCAATACCAGAAGTTGAATTGCTATCTGAAACTTGAACCAGGGAGGATATTGAAAAATGTTAGAATTAAATTATTGTCGAATTATTAAAATTTATCTTTATTAATCAAATAATTTATTTAGAAAATGAAGAATTATATGCGTGGGTCGAAATACTAGAAAAAGAAAATACTGAATTTGTAAAACAATTAAACCTAATGGAACATATAAACAACAAGTTTTCTGAAGAATCAAAACAGCAAAAAAATGAAACAGAAGATTTAAAAAATGAAATTGATTGGTCAAATCTATGGAACTTGAACTAGATCCTATAGTTGTTGTAGAATTTAGAGTAGCCAATATATCAGAATCTGAAAGTTTGCTGAGTTTAGAAAAGCACCGAAGAATTCAACCTAGGAGGAGTAGTAAAGAGACAAAACTGATAAAACTAGCTACCGAAGATAAGCCAAAATCAGAAGAAGCAAGAACAGAAATAAAGGCCTTAATAAAAACCATTCCTGATGAATATATATTGAGGGTAGATAAAGTTTTTTCGAGTAATGTGAATAAAAAAATATTATAAAAGTTGATATCCAAGTTAATAAAATCCATGGCTCCACGTTTTAATCACTCATGAAAGCAAATAAATGAATGGTTAGGTACTTTACATTGCCATCAGAGAGGAAGATATTGGAAGGCAAAAACTGGAAAACTAGAAGTGGACAATCGTCGCTTACATGTAAATAGCCAATTAAATGAAGTAAGATTAATAATATTTTGCATTTATACTACCTTCAAATATTAATTTTTAATGAATAATTAAGAAAAGAGCACAAAAAATTAAAAGCGTACAGTCACTTATTGAATGAAGATCAAAGAAAGTTGCTAAATATCGAAATGAATTAACTGATATAATTAAAGAAACAAAGATACATTCACCTGAAGAAAGTGACACTGATCTGGAAAACATCATTAAAAGAAGAATAAATATATATTATTACAGTTGACATTTTGAAGAGGTATTTTTCAACAAAATATTATATGTCAAATAATTACAATATTAATCATAATTACTTCTTATAGTTAAAGAATTTGTTGATATATTTGGATAAATATTTGAAATCAATTCAAGCATTCTAGCTAACTTATAAACAATTTTGTGATGATTCATATTTCTATGACGTAACACCATCAGAAGGCTTGCCAAATTGGATTTATAATTTGAAAGAAATTTCAGAATGTGAACAAGAAAAAGAGACAAAAAAAGAAAAAAAATTGGCAGTTAAATCCAAAAGATGAAAAATTATTGAATATGAGAAATCATTAATGTATTTAAAAAGTGAGAAACAAACTGGGAAAGAGCACAAATAGGTGAAATTCAGGGGGCAGTAAGATTAGAAGAAAAAAGTGAAAAATCTCAGAAAATATTTGGTAAGGTAAAATCAATTGGGGCTAGTTTTAAAAGAGTCAAGCCGAGATATTTAAAGGGAAAAGAAAAGCAAGTAGAAAAGAAGAAAGAGGAGGAAGATAAAGAGGAAAAAGATAAATAATTTAGTTAATTGAATTTGTAATTTTTTAATAAATTTCATGAAATTTGAATTTTTTGCCACAATAATTTTTTTGCCGAATATTTTTTCCACAGTAATTTTTTTGCAAAATTTTTTGCCACAGTATTAATTTTTTTTGTCAAATTTTTTGTTACAGTATCAATTTTTTTGCCAAATTTTTTGCCACAATATCAATTTTTTTGCCACAATATTGCCAAATTTTTTTTTTTTTGGCAGAATATCAATATTTTTTTGCTGATTTTTTACTGATATTTTTAATGCCAAATAGCAGCAATTGTAAATAATTTGTTAATCTCTTTATTATTAATTTTTGTCAAATTTGACAATAATTCGGTAGCTGAATGACATAATTTTGACTAGTGAGTGGAATAAACTCTATTCTTCTTAAAGCACTTGTATACACTCTTAATAATTATAGTTTCAAGTTCTTGTCAAACCTTTTCAAGCTCTTGATAATTGTATTTAATCTTTTGCCAAAAAAACTGTATATCAGTTTCTGAAAACTTGAATTCTATCCAGAGTTTGAACTTTTTCCATTGTTCTGCAGTGGAATTTGCTAAGTTTAATATTCTTTTATCTTTTGTTTTGCATTGCTCTTGGATCTAATTTTTGAGTAGATTATTTGTTATTAATCTTATTAATGAAAGGGTATAATTACTATTTAGTAATATCTCTATTGAAATATTTTTGAATTCCTATGTATTATTTAGACTGATTTCTGTTGATATCTAAATATAGTCAATTTTGCTATATAATAGTTGTTTGTCTATATAAAGATAATATTTCCTTTTTCTTCTCAGGAGTTTTGAATATCTATATAGTTCCAATCTTTTAAAAAGTTAAAAAAGCCTATCTCAGCTTTTCTGTATCTTATAGTTATTTTGTTAGTAGATAGAGATTGATCCATTATTAGGTTGATAACTGTATTAAAATTACTCATAATTATAACTTTGAAGTGATTTCTTTGTTTATCTAAAATTTTATTTTGAAGAGCTGTTTTAAACATCTACTTTTAGCTTTCCCAGATGGAAAATATACTTGATAGATATAGAGTTTATTTCTTGTTAATAGAAAATTGGCTCCTATTATATAGCTTTTTATTATCTCAATTGATTTTAACTTTTTTTTGATATTTATATTAATAAGTAATTCTACTTTAGACCCTCTGGGTTTTTTATTATTGCAGCTATAAAAGAACTTGTGTATTTGTTATAGATTAAAAGCAAAATTTTGTTTTTTTTGTTAGCTTAGGTTTACAAATTCCCAGAATATCTATATTGAGTTTTTGTATGAGTTTATATAGCCTTTGTTGATCAAAACTAATATTGATGCCTCTAATATTATGTATTCTAATTGTAATAGTATTGTCTAATGTAAAGTTGTTTATGATATAATTATTATATTGTATCTATTCTTAATCTATTTTTCAATAGTATTGTTTTTTATTATACTGATAAAATTGTCAAGTAGCATAATATGTGTTGTATTAGAAGAGGTTATATTAATATCTGCTATTGTTTTAGTGATTATACCTTTTTTTCCAGATAAGCTTGATTTCTCTTATAGATTAGATTCTCTCTTAATATCCTTGATTGAACTGGTGCTACTTTTAGAAGTAGTTGCTTCACTGCCTCCCTTTTACCCTATTTTAATTGCCAGTCTTTTTCTCAATTAGATTTATTCTATTGTTCAATCACTTGAAATTGTTCAGAATTGATAAATTGGGTCTTGATCACTTTTATTTTCAGGATAGAGCTTTTAGATCTGTTGTGTATTCTTTATCTAATAATTAATAGGTTTTCTGTTATTACTAATAGCAAAATGTTTGGGGATCTTTGTTTTGCTGGTAGTAAGCTTATTGTCTTAAAGATTGTGTCTTCTTTTCTTTTTATTAAGATATATTTTTTCCTTGATCTTGATTTTTAATTTATCCTTCAGTGTTGCATACCAGTTGGACCTTATATTGCTTCTGATATTAGTTTAACCCATTTTTACACCATCAGTTTATTGTTTATTTAACTATACGGATTTAATATCAGATTCTTCAACTTCATTGAAAACTTGTCTTTTTTGAAAACACTTTTGTTCTTGATTAAAGTATTCTTTTATACTCTATGTAAGTTTATGTCCATGAATACAAATGTATTATTTTAAGGTATAATTAAGATCTTATACTATTGAAAAACAGATTACAGTATAACTTTTTTTTTTGAGTATATGTCAATTTCTTGGAATATAATATTCTTTTAGTCTTGATATATTTAACTACTCTTGCAATTAGCCTAGTAGTAATATTACATACTCCATATAGTCACAAGAATTGTACATTGCACTATTTAATAATTTTGTTGATTTCTTTATCATTAGATTCATTTTAAGAAAAAATGGCTTTAGTAGTTTTGCTTTGATATAAATTATTCATTTTTTCTTAAGGTTAGTATATTGTTTGTGAAGAATAATACATATCTTGATTTTGCATTATGACTGCAAGTGATTGTAAATATAGATATTTGTTGTTTGTTCATATTAATTGAGGACTGTCATGATTTCTTGATGTAAGTAATTTCAGTTGATATCTATTAAAATAATCACCAGTGATATTTCTTTTTTCTTCTTTGTTTTCTGAAACATATTTTTGTTTAGCAATTGGTTAGAGCTTAACTATTTATCCATTTCTAGAGATATGATAATAAAATTGGTTTTCTTTTTTCTGTTGATTTTTTTAAGACATCTTAATGCATCTTCTTCCTTTTCACAGTAAAATATTGTCCAAGTATTGCTATTAATAAATTTCTTTATAAAGAGGTATGAGTCTTTTGATAAGCTTAATGAGTTTTGGAGATATACTATTTGTTTTATTTCCATTTCTCCTAGAAGTCTTGAAGTAAATATACCCATTTTGAAATTTTCATTTTTCTTGATATAATATGGATTGATGCTGAATGGATTCTATTTCTTGTATTATATGTTTACTGTTTGGCTATATTATTCCTCTAATTTTTTTATCAATGACTTTCTTTTCAATTCTATTTTCTAGTTTTTTGTCTTCCATTTCAACTTCAGTAATGATCAGAATTTCAATTGATGTGATTGCTTAAACTTTTATAGCCATTATCTTATCAGATAAATTATTAGTGGAAATATTACTTTTGACTATTGACTAATTTATTGACAATAATTATAAAGTATATTGTATTTGTTCTACTTGTTATATAATATCCAGATATTTGTCTTCTAAAAAGAAAACTAGAAGATCTTCTTCTTTTCTTTGTTCTATAATCCATAAGTAGGGGATATGTTATTTAAGAATATTGGCTTTGATGAAGGTATTATAATCAACATCTAGAATTCTAGTGATAATACTATCAATAATTAAGTATCTAATTGGACCTGGGACTGGATTTATAATAGTTTCTTGAGTTGAAATAATATTTAAGAAGGGTTAAAAGGCACATAATTTTCTTTGTTGATCATATTTGTCTATATGCTTTTTTTTTTTTAGCAACCTATAGGAGTTTGTGTTTTCTTATAGATATGTTAACTATATTATATAGAGAATAAGTTGTTATATATGGTGTTGATATGTTTTATTAATTGCTGTTTTGGGTAATGCTAGGGTTTTCTAAGTTATGTGATAGTTATTCCTTGCTTATTTGAATAGCACTTATTTATTTGTTTTTTTGTTTTGTTTATTTACTCTTGTTTATGTAAACAAAGTATTGATCTATTGATTATAAGCTATATTATTATTTTTAGATCTATTATGTTGTTAATGGCTACTATCATATATGAATATGAAGTATAAACATATAAACAAGATATTAATCTATTAATTGTAAGCTATGTTACTATTTTTAGATCTATTGTGTTGTTAATGGCTACTATCACAGGTGAGTATAAAATATAAATATGTAAACAAACAAAGTATTGATCTATTAATTGTAAGTTGTATTACTATTTTTAGATTTATTATGTTGTTGATAATTATTATCACATATGAATATGAAGTATAAATATATAAACAAGTTATTTATTAGACATGTAAATGGATTGTTATTCAAACTGGCAAATATAATGTGTTCACATTATATAATTCAAAATATGAAATGTTGTCATGTTGTTTATATCACTCTCTACTATTAAGTAATTGAGGCTTAAATATCCTTCTAGATGTTGTGAACTTTGAGCTTTAACTGATTTATCAACTAAAATTATTGTCTATAGTGCTTTTCTTGATATTAAAAAAGATATTAATCTATACTGGCCTGGTTGAGAACTTTGTGAAGTTGAGGTTGGGCCTCCAGAAATTTACTATAAATCAGTTTTCTTGAAGTTTTCTTTCCTCTATAAAGAAAAACTATACTGTAATGTTTTTTCTCTAATACTTATTCTATAATTATTATTATAAAAAAGTATAATATTTTTAAAGCTTGATGGCAAGCTGTTGTTATTTTTAGACTATATGTTTTTTAGATATTGGAGGCTGGCTTCTTGGTTTCCAAAAATATTACCAAAAAAGAAAATTTTTAAGGAAACTGGAAATTAGCAAAAAGCATTTTTTTTTAATTTGACAATTAAGATTTTTTTTTTTTTTAAACATGCTAACTTATTTCTGCACCAGCATCGGAACCTTTATTAATTATTAAGATAGATCCTAGCAACAACCGGGATAAATAATTACTTATACTGTTTAAGGATTTACAGATCAATGAATAGTACAAGGGGTATCTATTTATGTCTTACTCAATCAGGATAGGGAAACTATGTGACAGTCTAATATAGAATTTCTCTTAATTCCTAACAAAGTCAGAGGTACTGGGAGTGTTTTAACCTACCAATTTAATAAGGAACCATCTAGTTTTAAACTTATGTTTGTATACCCTCGTCCAACCGAAGTGACATTTCCTAGAACCATAGTCCACCGGATAACTTATTGCTATTCCTATAAAGAGAGGCTAATATGTCAAGAACTTGCCTAAGATGTCTAGTACCATCAGTGTCAGGGGTCTCTTATATAAGATCTTTATGACTCCTGTTAGTGCGTATATTTTTTTCGTGGGACCTGTCTTGTTTTTGTTATCACCTGTCCTTGTAGCAACCCATCTTTGCCTCTTTTGGGAAACCTGTTATATGTTTTTTTCTTGAATGCCAAAATGCCTTGTTGCCCAATTTTGCTGCTCAGATAAGAAATCAGTCTTGATTAAGGATGTCGTACCACTTAGTCTTGCCTTGTTGAAATCTGTTTTAGTAGTCAGCTTGCACACCGGGCTGATTTTCTGTCTTGTTATGGACATGATAAGTGATCGATTCCTTGTTATGACCATATTGGGGTACTGGATCATCACCATGGGGTAGATAAGATCTTTGTGCCACCTATGGCTAAATTTCACTTGGCCCTTGTGTGGTATTGAACTCTGGACCTTGTAATTGTGACCTGGGAGTACTACTACCGTACTATAGACCCACAGGTCAATTTGACAATTAAGATATAAAAGATATTATAGAAAGTAATTATATATTGTTTTTGGTAATCCTATATAATAAAAATCTTTTATAAAAATCAAATTATTAAATATATCATATAAAATATATATATAAATAAATTAATATAAAAGAAATATTTTTAATACAATAACAAGTTTTCTATAAAAACTTGAATAATAAGTTTATAGTGTCACTAAAATATATACTTTAAGAAGAATCTAATCAATATAAAAGAAAGACCAGGCAAATAAACTATAAAAAATCTTAAAAAAACTATTATATAAAACAGCTTTTAACAAACTTGTAACAAAAAAAAATAGGTTTGTTTAAAAAAAAAAATTATAAACATAGTCTTAAATTTATTAATTACAGAAAAGCTCTACAATTAAACAAACTTCATAATAATATAGAAACATTAAAAAGAATAAGCAAGCTACAGACTTTTAATTTAACTAAAAAAAGTATAATAGTATTTATAACTCAAATTACTAGATTAAAAACTATTATATTCAACACAATATTTTCAATATGCTATAGCAATTTCTAAAAAATGATATTTAGAATACTTTCAAGTTTATATGTTAAAAACTGGAAATAAAAGAAATTAAAAGATGCTATTAAAATTACTTTAGAACAGTGATATAATAATTTGAAAAACAATTAGAAATATATAATAAGTTTCTTAAAGAACTAAGTTAAAAATAAAATAGTAACAGAAATATGGTCAAATAAAATGATAATAAATATATTATAATACAAAAAGATAAAATTAAAAAGAAAATAAGAAGTTATTATCTTAAGACATTTAAAAAATCTACAATAATGACCTGTAGGCAATGATTTTATTAATTAAAGAAATTATCTAAATTAGTAAAGGAGCAAAATATTATTCTCTAGGTTGCATTTAGAGAAATAGCTTTTCGATAATGAGTGAGTCAGTATATAAACATTGCAACAATTTGTAAATACTTAGCATATATATAATAAAGACACACCATGCTAACCTAACTGTGAGTTAAAAAAAAATCTTGAGTTATTCAAAAAATAAAAAGTTGGTATCAAACTATTCAATAATCTTTAAATTAAATAAATAGATAGAACAATTATAACAATAATTTATTTTAGGTTAAAAGAAATTACTTTGGTTATAATTTACTAAAGTTAATAATTTTAGAATAGTAGAGATTACACAAATAGGTTTTAAATAATTTAATTTGAATAGAAGATTTTTTAGAGATATATAATATTCAAGAAAAAAAAATTCAATAGATAAAACCTTAAATTAACTATTTTTTTTTTTTTAAACCCTCTGTCAGGCTAGTTATATGTGCTTTATTAAATAATTGTAGGTTGTACATATAGTATGAATCACTAAAGCTAAAACTTTAACTAGCTCACTCATCCTAGTAACTACTCTAAGTGCAACTTTGGGAGTGATTTTTTGCTCCATTAAAAGTTCAGGTAAAGACCCTTCCAACTTTTAATATCATTGCCTATAGGTCACTGCTGCAGATTACTCTTTGCAGTTTTGACAGAACTCAAAACCCAACCATTTTATTCTGAATCTAACTCCTTTTGATAAGATATCTATAAGACCTTGATCTTCTAATCTTTCTTCTTCTATTAATGGAGCTCCTCTTCTTTCTGATAATGCAGTTTTAGGTTTTGGACCAGGAAGGCTTGGAGATTTTTTCATCTTATCATTTCTTTGGATTCCCTGTGTTCTTTCCCATTCTATGATTTTTTCACATCTTGTATTCCAAACCTTCTTATGAAATCGGTTGCATACTGTACTCTATATCTTCTTTATCTATTTTCTTGCTTCTTTTTCGATTCTTTTACCATGGTGTCTAAGATCTGTCATCTCGAAAACAAAATTGCTTCTTATTAATCCTGCAAAGAAGCTCATCGTATCTTGGCTAGTTGTCGAAGCTTGTTCCACCAGCCTAGATATCCACTTATTTATTTCTTCCAATTCTTTCCTATTCTCTATTATTAGTCTCGCATTCTTCTCAGCTACTTCCTTTTTTCTTTCTTGTAGGAGTTTTCTAAAGTTCTTTAGAACCCCTTTGAGACCTTTGTTCCATGCTTCTTGCATCTGTTCTTTGTAAGCTGAATATTCTAGCAGGTGATCGATTGTTTCTTCTTTATGGAGGCCATATGCAATACATTTTACTTGCTTATACAAATTTGGCCTTCTTATTGCCAGCTTACTCAGAGTTGGTAGCTCATCGCTCGTTAATTTAATGAGGAAGCTCTTTCTTTATAAGTCTTTGAAAGATGTGTCCCATGTATGTCCATTCATTCTTTTCCATGCTAGATCCGAGATATATTCTTGTTGTTTTTTGATAGTTAAATATATTCTTTTATCTTCAGCTTTAAAATATAATTTATAGTTTTTTGATAAGAACCAGTATTGCTGCTATGAAGTTTCTCTTGATTAAACTATCTGATTCTATGGATTCTTCAAAATATTGTTTAATTTCTAGCATTTAATCTGACTTTGTTTCAGACAAATTATAGTAGCAATTCCAGAAGTATCATTATTATTAAGTTGATAGAATAAAGATAATATATGACTTTTCAGTTGTTTTTCTCAAATACTTTTGAATTTATATATTTCTTTGTTATGAATGCAACTATTCAATATTGTTTTATAGATTAGAACTTTATTCTTGAATACTTTTCTATATATTGTCATAGGTCACATGAGTAATGCAATTTACATATAATGATCTAGAATTCAAAAACCTGAAAGTCTAACATAAATTGAGTATAACGAGATAAGAAACTATAGATTGAGGCTTGGATACTGATAAGAGAACTATGTTTGTTTGACAAAGTATGAAAAGTTTAACAAAGTTTAGAGTTAGCATAGCCTGTTATAAAGTAGATAGTCTATTGTTAGTTAAAAAAGTATAAATAGCTTATCAGTGTAAACTGAGAAGGCAGTGCTGAATATATTAAAAAACAATCCTTATTGTGAATAGAGATAAGAATTGGTAATATACAAAAGAAACAGAATGTGAATAAAGAGACACTTACCCTTGGTCAAGTCAATTACTACATCTTTGTCTTTTCTAAGTGTTCTTTACAGAAGGCATTTTCTTTTTTGTATTGGTTGTGAATATTTGTTAATCATTTGGATTATATGAGGTGCTATTTATTAGCAATGGACTCACTGGATTAGCCCACGACAATATAGTTGTGAGATTATTGTATATTTTTTTACTAAGGTATATATATTATATTCTATATTATATTCTTGAGATTAAAACTCTATTGATAACATATTGTACATGCTTTTTTGTTAATCTTTTCTTATTTATGTCTGTATAACTGCTCTAATTTCTAATTTTATTAGATTAATAGTATTTCTACTACTCTGTTTGAATCCTAGGTGATATCTAAAAATCTTGTCTGATCTTTTTTACTAATTCATAAATAGTAATACTCTCTATTTTAGGTTGAATAGTTCTAGAGTCTTGAAAATTTCAATTAATAGTAAGAAGAATGAATTTTTTTTACACTTTTTATTTACTATAAAATAATATATATATATTTTTTAATGCAATAAAGTCATACTTTATTGATTTTAATTGATATAGTAAAATAAAGAGAAATTTCTAACTTCTACATCAGACCTATTTCTCAAATAAAGTAAAAATAATAGGATGAGAATTCACCTTGTGGCTATTGCTATCCCATAAAAACTAGGGAAACTAATGTAAGAATCACTAGTGCTGAAATAAATTTTGATTTCTCAGATTGAAGAGGTTGGAAAAAATTGTGTTCAAATCTATGTCTACTACAGACCATCTGATCTGTTTTACTATTGTATTCAATATCCTATTATACTATCCCTATTTAAAATTTCAGCTCTGGTTGCTGATGGCCATGTGGATACTCCTGCTGAGAACTGTTTAACTATTTTGTTTTTCTCTATCATGATCCAAGCTAAATTCATTTCAGATTCACTATCTATCATCCCTTTTTTATAAGAGCTATCTGTATAGAACATAAGCTGATCAGCCATATTTCTTTTGTTATATCTCAAGATGCTCTTAAGTTTGTCTTTGTATTCTTCTGTTTGTATGGCTTTTTCTATTAGTGTGATATCCCAGTCTTCCACTTGAATCTCTATTTCAACTAGTCTGGAAATTGGTAGAGCTACTGTTTGCTGAAATGCATTTGTCTGCCAGTCTATAGGGTTTCCTAGCAGAAGGATCTGTTTCCTTTTTCTTAGATTATTATGTCGGTTAAGCTATGGTAGAAGGTGGGTATGTGACAGAACTATTTCTAATGGCTGTTTTGTGCTGTCTGGTTGAAGATGAATATTATTATTAGTAGGATCATATACTAGCTAATATGGGATGAAATAGGTTTTGTTGTTTATGGATACTGTCTTTTCCCATATATCTGTTGAAGTATTAGCCTGAACTGCCCAATAAATCTTTCTTCTATCTGGGTTTATTGGAAATGCCTCAGTTTGCAAATTATAAACTATCCATTCAAGCCCATGTAGAGAGTTTCGTAGAAGATCTTGATTTATTGTTATTTTTTTCTTCACTTTTTTGTACCAAGAGGGAACCAGTCCCTTGCATTTGCTATAAAGGATTTGAACTGCTCTCCATTCCTTAAGCATTATTGTGATAGTATTGATGAACTGATCTAGAAACATGATCTTATGCTTTCGTAGTGATAGAATGGCTTTTCCGTATTCTCTATTCTCTTGCAGTATAGATTTGATTGATAAGATACCTCCCTGATAATTGAATATACTTTTTTATCTTCAACTTTGAAAAGTGACTTGTATGCTTTTTGCCAGAGCCAGTGTCATAACTGCCAGGTTTTCTTTTGTCAACTTATAAGAGTTAATAGGATTGCTTAGAATGTTACCTGGTTCCCAACATTTGATTTGGCTTTGTTTCAGTCTGATTATAGTAGCAATACCAGAGACTTCATTATTGTTAAGCTGACAGAAAAGTGCAGGTATGTGACTTTCTAGCTGTATCTCCCAGATACTTTTGAGGCCATATATTCCTTTGTTGTGAATACAACTGTTTGAAATCATTACACAGACTAGGGCCTTGTTCTTGAATACTTTCCTAATCATGACTGTAAGATCATTACATGTTTTCTCACTCAGGTGCATGTGTTGTGTTCTGTATTCTATTTTTGGAATCAGGACCCTGTTGATAATATATCAGGCATGTTTTTCTGTCAACTTCTTTTTGGTTATTGTCTAGACTACTGTCCTAATTTCTGATTTTATAAGATTGATAGTGTCCTGGTTTTTTTGTCTTGGTCCTAGCCAAACATCAAGAAATCTAGCCTGATCTTCCTTGTTGATTTCATGGACTATATTATCCTTTGTTCCAGCTTGAACAGTCCCAGAGACTTGTGGGTTTCAGTTAATAGTAAGGAGGATTGACTTCTCTGCATTGATATGAGAGTCATTTGCTATATAAAACTTTTTTGCTTCTTTCAGGATCTTTTTCAGGTCTTCCTTGGATTTGGCAATTCAGGTCATGTCATCCATGTAGGCAATTACTGTCTGCCTTAAGGAGAGCTTCATCTTCTCTTTAGGTTTACTAAAGTTGGGAGACCATTCTTCTTCCATGAAATAATCCAGGTTGCCGTTGTTTTGAATCTTGCGTAAAAGTGAATCATAAAAGATTCTCCATAATAATGGAGAGATCGTTTCTCCTTGATCTATCCCATTCCCTGCCACTATTGAATTAGATAGTCCATTTGGAAGGATGATACTATAACTTCTGTTTTTGAAGAGGTCTATTATGAGTTTCTTAATAAATGTAGGGATTCGAATCTGATCTATAGCCTTTTCAAGCATGTACAAGGATATTGTGTCATATACCTTTGCAGTATCTTGAAATAGGATCCATAGTTCTTTTTTCTTTTCTCTAGCCTCTTCACAAATGTTGTTCAGCAGATAGATAGGTTCTACTGTACTCTCTCCCTGTAACCCTGCAAAGTTTAGTTCTTTTAAGATTTTATGTTGCTTGTAAATAGCTGATAGTCGGTTGATAAGGATCTTGGTAAAGTTTTTTCAAGTTGTTTCCAAGAGAACAAGGGGTTTTGTATTGCTCAGATCACATTTCAAAGGCTTGGATTTGGGAATGAAATAGATATTACTGCTTTTTCATTTCTTAAGTATTCGACCTGTGCTTAAAACTTTATTAAAAAGAAGACATAAAGTTCCTTTTCCTTTAATCCTTAAATGTTTGAGCATTTCGTAGTTGATATATGAAAGGCCAGCAGTCTTGTTGTTTGGGAGAGATTGCAAAGTAGCTTTGAGCTCTTCTACTTTGATTTCTTCTGTTAAAGGTGAATACCATGTTGGGTCAATCCATTCTTTGGGTTGATATTCTTTTTTCCAGGAGGGGTCTAGATTCTCGAAGTTGATATTTCTTTTTTTAAATATCCTTTTATGATATTCTTTAACCTTGCTTCTAATGGTTTGAGGATTAGTAGCAATGTATTCTTTCCCTTCCTGATTTGTGGCTAGCACCCGATAGAATGTAATTCTTAGTTTTTGGTGGTTTAAGACTGAGCTCAACATCCACTTCTGGTTAGATCTAAGATCATCATATCTGTTATCCAGAGCCTCCTTGATTTGATTTCTGATATGAAGACTTTCTTTTTTCTTGAATATCATTTTGAGGGTATGTTCTATTTTAATGATTTTTCTCAATTGCTCTGAGATCTCGTCTTGTGACTGGGGAGGTATTAGTTCTTTGTCAAGAGATTCATAAGTGCCTTGTAGATTCTAAATGGCCTTTTTTATATTTTTCATATTTTCTGTGGTCTTCATATCCCAGTTAACTTGGATTTTCTTTAGAAGAAAGTGGATCTTATTGGCTTCTCTATATACTTCGAAATCCTTTTTTGGAATTACTGATCCCATCTTGATTTCTTTTCTTCTACTGGAAGTGAAGTAGACTCTTTTCTTTTTGAGGCACTTGTATGCATTCTTGATAATAATAGTTTCAAGTTCTTGCCAAGCCTTTTCGAGTTCTTGAGGGCTATTCTCGATTTTATACCAAGAGGCCTCAGCATCAATTTCTGGAAGCTTGCACTCTATCCAGAGTTTGAACTTCACCCGTTGTTCTACAGTAAAATTTGTTGGATCTGGTATCTTTTTACCTTTTGTTCTACATTGTTCTTGAGCCTGGTTTTTAAGCAGATTATTTGTTGTCATTCTCA
>CAJVPT010002203.1:0-18360 GCA_910592055.1 Acaulospora colombiana | reverse complement strand
ATCATTATAACAGTGAAGATTATAAGTAGTTTTAGGGAAAACTATCTTGAGACTCGCCCAAATCTTTTTACGCCTCTACCTTGATTTTGGTATTGTTTATGTGTGTGTGATAGAAGGATGGACTCTTCTATCCGCAGGTTATGCAAGCTTTTGGTCATTAGTGACAGACTCGCCGATTAGCCTGCTACAATACCAAGAATGTTCATATGCTTTCAGATTGTAAGTAGTTTAAGCATGAGAAATATGAGGAGTTGAAATCTGGAAAGATGTTTAACAAGAATAAGAAAAATAGAAAGATTATATATAAGTATTATAAAAAATATATAGACCTTGATATATTATATATTATAATATTAAGATTAGATAAGATTTTGATAGTTAAGAAAGAGATTTGAATTGAGATTTTATATTTCTTGTGAAATGATTTCATTGGTGTGTTATTATATTATTAAATAAATGAAAAATAAAAATTTATATATAAAGAGTACCTTGATTTCATATTTGAATATCATTTCATTATCACTGGATAAACATTCAAATAAGATGTTATCAAGAAAAAGAAAAATGAAATTGAAGAAGAAGATTTAAATAAAATTAAAATTAATTTTCATGAATTGATGAATGAATATGGTGCTTCATATAACCTCAGTAATTTTGTTGAAGAAATCATAATGAGAGAACATTTCAAGGGTGTGAAAGAAAGAAACTAATTTATTGATACATGGAAAGCATTTATTATTGCAAAGAAGAAGATATATAAATCCATCAAGCTAAAAAAAAAACTCTTTCCTGAAAAATTTCAAACTATTAAAAATTTCTTTATTAGGCAATTATACAAAAATCAATTCATCCCTTACTATCAAGTAGTCACAGTGAGGAAAATATGACCTTCTTATGAGAAATCAGAAGTGTCAACAAACAAATGACACTGGACTACAATGAAAATAGAATGACAAGAAATAATGGAAGAATTAAGAAACCTAAGGCAATGACCCCACTGCTTAGCTCAGATATATTCCACTTGACATAAGATCCATGATTCAGAAGAAGACACCAGAAGAAGTGGTGGAGAAAGGAAAGGAGAAGGCAGCAACTCTCGAACCAGACTATGAAATTGAAACAGAGACTATAACCCAAACAATAGAGTTTACAAAGGTAAGAGGGCAAACAAGACCATTGACTCCTATTACTATTACCACTATCAGCAACTCTAACTCTTCTATACAACAGGCCTAGAATTTCTTTCTAAATATTACTGAACAAACAGCCTTCAGTTACAAGAAAGAATATAAGGAAACATACAAGGACCATTTCAAGACATGATTTACCCATAGACCAAGAGACCTGAAAAAGTCCTCATTAATCCAAACCTAGTTCTGGGACAATCACAGAACAAGAAAATTTAACTTATCAAGCAAAAAATGGCAGGGCTACATTCTTTGAAATGAGTGTACTACGAACATCCAACCAGTTCTCCAAAGATTACAGCCATTTTTGACAATCAGGAAGACTTACACAAGATATGTGAGATTAACATTATAGAAAACAAATTTTCTAAACTTACTGTAAAAGGATTACCCATCCAGGATCATATGAGAGCAAGTTCCAAATGTTCAGAGTATAGGACATTCCATAACATTTCATCAAAACAGACCTAGCAGAGTTTTTTGACAATCAAATTAGTATCAATTACATAATCATACAAAGAGCAGGCCCTTCCAATTAGCCAATATTACCTTTACAAGTATGTCAGACTATGTTGAAATCAATTGTATATGGATACCACTCTTGCAGAATATTTCTATTCTATAGAACACACGAAATCAAGCAGGAAAGAGAATGTTTTAGCATAGCACTTGCCCAATTACCCTCCAATATCACAGCCTCAGATCTGGCAGTAATGATCACCAGCATGAAAGCAAAATCATATTACATTCCTTAGAACAATAATAATCAGGCCAAAAAACTTGCCATTTTCATCTTTAAGATACAGGAAGACCTTCAAGCAGCAAAAACAATGGTACCCATAATCGGAGAAGCATAGATACAATAGGTTAATTGTGAAACTAGACTATGTCCCAAATGCAGTTCATTAAAATATAATTTGTCTCTATGTCCAGAAAAACTAGAAGTTATATCACTCAGACAATATACTAATCAATTCAACAATCAAAGGACCCCATTAAAAACCAGATCCATGATCTTATCAAACTATAGACACAGAAACTATACCTATAAATATTGTTAAATATGAAGGCAACACTAACAACTACTCTGCAGAAAGAGATCTTTACGAGCTATTTCTCTCTTTGCAGAGTGAAATTCAAGAAATAAAAACCTCCCTCAAAGATCTAGACAAAAGGTAAATACCTTAAAATAGGCGTGTGCTGATAGATATCCAGAAAGTATTAATGAACTTATGTAATAATTAGAGAAGAACCTAGCAATAGACAAGACATTAGTAGAAACAATCCCAAATATTAACATCCAGAATATTAGAGTATCACAAGAAGCATATCAAAAACAACTTAACAAAATAAGCTTCATGATGGAGGAAGCAATCAACCTATTCAACTTTTACAACCAGCAAGCTCATTAGGATCTAGTTCATTACAATAAAATAATAAAATAAACACTAAAGAAAATCTCAATAGAAATATAAGAATCAATTATAATATATTCAATTCAATACTTAAACATTAAACTGAATCAACAAATATAACAAACACCTTAGATATGGACAACAATATAGTCAACAACTGGAAAATTGATACAATAAACATTAGAGGCATCAATAAAGAGAACAACAAATTGTACTTACTACTTTCATAAAAGAAGAACAATATAATATAATAGGAATAATAAAAATATAATTACCATACAGCCATAAATAGACAAAGGAAGAAAATGAATATATGATATAGATAACAAGGGATACAAAATACCAAACAGATACAAGAGTCAGAATAATTGTCAAAAAAGAATAGGCAACACATATCTATAAATCTGAAATATGACAAAACAGAGGTATACATATCAACATAGCCTTTAAGGCAAAGATCAAATATAGAATAATTGTGATTTACAGTCCCATCAACCCTACACAAATAAGAGATAAACATAACTTGGTCAAGTGGCTGAAACAAATTATTCAGAAAGCAACAAACAAAAACTTTTTCATAATAGTACTTAAGGACTTCAATAAAATAGCTAATAATGAGCTAGATAGAACCACAAATAAAAAGAAATTGGGTATTTACAATAGAGAAATAATCAATATGCTCATTACCCTTGACTTCATTGACATATACAAATACTTGAATCTATACACAAGGAGCTATATATATATTAGGAGCAAAAGTTTATATGACAATAGATTGGATTATATATGAGTATCAAGACCTATAACCCAATACATCACCAGTACATTATACATCACTGATCACAACTATAGCTACAGATCACAAGATGGTTACATTAACTACTAGAATATCATATAAGTACTAGAATAAAGTTGTAAACAGGAAAAACAACAACACAAAACAAATTGACTATAAGAACTTATCTAACAAACAATAGAATAACTTCAAGAAGTCAGTGAAGGAAAAGACCATACTGCCCTATCATATAAACCTTACACACTGGAAAAGCTCTAGAACTACTTCAAAAACATACTGCTAGAAATTAGCAAAAAGCATTTAAAAAAATAAAGAAAAAGTAGAAATATCAAGACAATTCACACTTTCAGATACAGAGACAGGATGAAACTTCCACTCTTAATAGGAAAAACTTATAGAACATATTCAGTAAAAGATATCTAGATAATAACATACCAGACATCGAAATAGAAGAAAAGTTAGTAAAAATAATAGGAGCCATAAATAAAAATAGTGTAAGAATTAATAACCTATCAACCAACAAACACAATAACTCCAATAGTCACATCCAACAATATTAGTGGTTAAAGAAACTATAGGAACTCTGAAAGATAGAAAACAAGATGGCTTAACAAGTGATAAAGAGAGAGAAAATAAAGATAATTAATGATAGAATAGAAAAGTGTTTCAAACTCTTATAAGATTAACCAAGGAGAATAATAGATAGTATACTAGACAGGCTTCATAAGAAGATAGACACAAGTAGACTAATAGAATACATCAGGACAGATAAGACCACAATCGTTATAGACTCAAATGAAATCAAGACCAAAGTCAAGAACCATTTCAAGGAATGGACATGATACAGAAAGACTGTAGACTTGAAAAACTATCTAAACTGGCTCAACAGATATGTACCAATAGAACATATCAATTCAGAATAGTATAACCAGTACACAGCCAAGATCGATACTCAAGAAATCAGAGAAACAATTTAGGAAAAAAATAAACATAGCATATCAGGATCCACAAAAATACTATATATCATATTAAGGAATCTAAGTCCTAAGGGCCTCTAGCTCTTAGAAACAATTTACAACCTGATTATTGAAACAGGGAAAGTCTCAAAAGAATGGAAACAAGGAGAAATTTATCCAATTCTTAAACTTAAAGACTGGATGAAGGATATTAACATCACGTGACCAATTACTCTCCTAGAGACAATAAGAAAAGTATTCATGCCTATACTTAATAATAAAATAGTAGCAATACTGAATCAATACCATATAATATCAAGAAACAATTGGGCAGGACTTCCAGGCAGTAGCATGCAACAGTCAATGCACATAATGAATAATCTCTTAGAAGAAGCCAAAAAAGCAGAAAAAGAGGCATGGATCTTTATCCAGAATATAAGCAAAGTATACTATATAACTTTATAAATAAAGACATGATAATATTGACACTAAAGCATATCAAACTTCTAGGAAAGATCATGAATATTCTAGACGACACTCTAATGGATAGATACAACAGAGTCATCACAGCACATGGATATATAGAAGAATACAAAGTTCAAGATGTAATCTATCGAGGAGACACTATATTCTCACTTTTGTGGTGGATCTTTTATGACCCTTTGATATAAGAAATAGAGAACAAAAAGATGAGATATAAGCTGAACATGATATGAAGCATCAATCTCACAATGGACAATAACAAATGACATCCCAACACACTAAATCACAAATGGTCACAGCAACAGCATATATAAATGACATTACCTGGTATACTCTAAACAGATTCAACATACAAAGCATCCTAGATACAGCATCAGATTTCCTCTATATCAATGATATATAGGCCAATAGAGACAAGTCACCACTTATCGATATCAATGCAAATAAAAATAACTGGGCACAAGGAGTCATATTGGCAGGAATCAAGGTTACTCCCTTGGGAAAAAATGAAACAGCTTATATCCTAGAAGTCTCTCAAAAAACAATATTAAAAACAACTAATCTGAAAAAAAATAGACAATATAATTAACCTTATTAAATGGAAAAGAATCACAGACAAACAGGCACAATACATAATTCATCATATATTATATTCAGCAGTCAAGTACCTTCTTAATGACATAACTCTATCTGAACAGTAATATAATCAATTTACAGTAATAGTAAAATAGTTAAAACTTTTAAATATAAAATCAACTTGCCTAGGATAGCCCTCAATATTGTCATTTATGCAAACTTCGGATACAAACTTTTCAACATATGGGACAGAGAGATTATGTTACATGAGAACAACTGAAAAAAAAGGATCAATGAATCAGACATATACAATAAAACAGCATGAATCAGACTACAACAACTTCAGAACTAGTACTGGTCAAATATATCAATCTTAAAGGACAAATATCCTTTCTGGATAGAAAAATAATATAATTTTACAAATGATATTCTTAACATGCTCAAAATATAGAACATCACATTCAAAATAACAAACTATACAACAATCTGCACTGTATCCAGTGGAGAAAAGATAGCTATTAAAAATATAATATCAATTAAATGGTACGATCAAAACTGATAAGCTTTGAGAAAAAGAGAAATTCTTTTCAAATAACAGCTCATAAATAATGACCTATCAAGATCCCTCACATGGTAACAACTTAGGACAAGAAAAGGTAGACAGGATAGAACTCCTGAATGATTTCAAGACTTATGATAAATAATATGTATAGATCCAAACCAGAACACTTATATAAATATAGCAGAATCTTCTGCTAATAATATCAACAATAGCTTCCGCACCAATACCCCAGTTTTCCCATCTCAGCTACAGATAACAATCAAGTAGATAGCTACAGAATTAGATAGTGAAAAAGATTATAGTTGGAGAAATGGAGTATCTAGTTCATTTTCTATTCTTTGGAAATGCTTTCTTCTGTATACATGTTTCTTTGAAATATATTTCTTACTGCTAGTATAAGGAAAGTGTTGAAGTAATTCCATCTCTTGTCTATTGAATCTGGGTTTGGGGATACTTCACCTAGTTTTGTTTCTACTATCTATGTGAATTTT
Organism: Acaulospora colombiana; assembly: GCA_910592055.1. NCBI lineage: Eukaryota > Fungi > Glomeromycota > Glomeromycetes > Diversisporales > Acaulosporaceae > Acaulospora > Acaulospora colombiana. The sequence continues at coordinate 11,894 of CAJVPT010002203.1, read as the reverse complement.
TCCCATTGTTTATTTTCTGTCAAAGTCCAGTTGTATCTGTGATTTGGATTATGGATAGATATGAGTTTTGGAGTATCTAGCTCCTATACTTTTAGCTCTGTGATTGTTGGTTTGTGGTCACTCTGGATAAGGGAGTCGAGCATATCCCTGATATCTGTTTTGTGTGGTTACCAAGTTTTCTTAAAGTTGATCCAGATCTGATTGAGTCTATTACTACTTCCTTGCCATACCAGATATATTCGCTTTGTGTAGAGTTGTGTATGTGATATGTGTCTTCAAAACCATTATATATAAGAGCCTCGATCTACTTTCCTGATAGATTGTAGTTTGTTATTAGTTTTTTGTTATTAGATTTATATATGCTAGGATTGGATGTGCCATTCATGTCTCCTATTACTATAATGTGCCAGTCCTGTGATTTTGCTTTATTGATCCATTGTTTAAGTATATTTGTGATTTGTGCCTGTTCTTTTGATACATCTTGAGCTGAAAAGTAAATACCGATTATTCTAAGTTTTTTTGAGGGGAAAAAGCCAGGTCTATGACTATTAATCTTCCATTGAAAGTTTTGTAACTATAAATGTGTTATACAATATTTCTTTTAATCATCATATTTAGGCCTTGTCCAAGAGTCTGGGCTTCTTTATGAGATCAGATTATTTGAAAGTCTAGATATTTCCAGTGTTTTGAATATTGATGTGATCCATTGGTTTCAGTTGTTATAATAATATCCCATTGTTTCTTACTACACATGTTGAACTGTGTGTTTCTTTTTTGTGTGTCTATCATTCCTTGAATATTTATAGTTGTGAGCTTCTATATTAATCGATATATGTTGGTTGGATTTATTGCAAGTTGGTTTGTATCTATATTGTTAATGCTATTTGTATTACTGTTGTTTGTTGGTAGAGTTGTGTTTGATACCTGAAATGTTTGAAGTGAAGAAGTTTGTTGTTGTTGAGTTTCATTTGATGGTTGTTACTGTAATATGGTTGATATACTTTGCAAGCTTTTTATTAATTATTTGTAGAATGATTGGTTTCCTTTAAGATGAGTTTGGTGATTGTATTTAATACTCAGTTCATGTTTTTGTCTATTTTGCTTATTGATGCATGGATTTATTGTTGTTATTGATATATTTGAAAATTGGTATTTTCATTTTGCTAAGGAGTTTGTTGCTTGTTTTCTGTTATGATAAATATATTCGTTTCATTTTCTGGTTCCATTTTATCAGTGGTATTATCTTCTGTGAATTCTAGATTATATACTCTTTTATCCAAGTCGATAATATTATCTTTGATTTCTTCAATTTCTTGTTTGATTTCTTCCAGAATTTGAAGAATGTTGACAAGTATTGATTAATTGCTTCCCTGTTTTCTATTTATGTGTTGCTATTGACCTTGTCATGCTATTGCTGCATATGAACCTGGTCACCTTTGTTTTTCAGAAAATGTTTTTATTTGACTTCTTATAATTGAAGTGTGGGCTGGTTTGAACTTATTGTATAGTTTTCTAAATTTTCCTACCTATTCTTTGTTGTATTATTTCCATTGCATATGTCTCTCTTTGATGGGGCAGCTGACTACTAGGTGTTCATGACTGTTACAGATTGAGCATAGTTTGGTTTTTATCAGTTGCTATATAATAATGGTTTCACCTAGTTAATAATTCTATTTGATTGCTTCTTCTATATCTTTTTGATAGTTGAAACTAAAAACTACAAATCATTTTCTTTGATATAACATTCTTCTTAGAATGTAATTATTTTTGCTTTGACTTGTTTGCAGATGAGGTGGAGATTAAAGGTAGTGATATTAAGTAGAAGATTTGTTAGCTTGACTGTAATTTGGCTATGTTCTTTCATTTGTTTTACATTCTATTGTGCGTTAAATACTCTGACTGAGTCTAACCTTAAGGAAACACTTCATTTGTTAATCAGTGCATCTTTGTCTTCTTTATTTGCATATGTGATAGTTGCAGTTTTCCACATTTGTTGGGTTAGTATTGTAATATTGGTGATTGCTCCATATTTAGCAAAAGATTATTGTACCTCAATGAAGTTTGTGTCTAGAGAAATATCCCATAATCTGATATTCATTTTCTTTTTTAGTGTTATATTTGTGTATTCTATAATTTCCATGTATCGATTGTTTATATCAGACAAAATTGTGTTGCATGCCTCAATTGCCACTTGTTTGTCAATGAAAATGAAATAATGTGTTCCTGATCATTATTTCCCTTACTGCAGATAATGAGAAGTTTTTTTAGTGAATTGAGAGTTTTCGTGAGGTGGGTTATTTTCTGTATTGTTGTTCTGCTAAGAAGTTCTAATACTAGGATATCTATATTGACCCTTTCTCTTCTATATTTTTGTTCTCTATCAAATAGAGAGTGTAGTCTTGGTCTTGTCATTCAATTATCTTCTTTTTGCTTACCTTTATAATTTTCTCTTCTTATTAGTAAGATTGCTGATTGTGTTTTATATTCTTCTTTATTTATATCAACATCTGAGTCAAAAACCTGGTTTTCAATGTTTAAGTTTGCAAGGATGTGCCTTGGATTTGGTCTTCATTATTTGTTGAATTGGTGATATTATCTTCAACTTCTTTGCTCCAGTTGAAGGATTCTGGTATATTGTGTACTGTTTTATTGCTACTCAGTGTGATTGTTGTACTGTTGATAGTATGTGTACTTGTACTGGGAATGTTGGAGATCATAAAAAACTTGTTTGTTTCAATTTGGGTTTTGTTTTTAATGGTTTTTTTGCAAGCTTTGGATCTATTTCTTTGCATAACTTATTTGTGACTTCTCTTACCAGAGTGTTTTCATTATAATTGAGCCTCTACTGGACTATTCTATTTCAAAGTTCTCTTTATTAGGACATTTCTCCTTTCACTTTTTTTTTAAAAAATTACTATAAAAGAAAATTTTTAAGAAAAAAGGATCTGCAGAAAAGAGTTTTTTTTTGAATATAAGTTAAAAATAAAAAATGAAAGTTATATTTATTTAATAGAAAACAAAGTTTTTTTAAAGGCTTCTATAAATGATAAGTCACCTTAAATAATATACAAGAAGGAAATCAAAATCAAGAATAAATAAGTTTCTCAGATGGTCAGTAGAAGAAAGAATATCACAATCTGGCATTTCTTATTGAGAAGAAGTCTTGAGAAGTAGGTCTTTGAAGAAAGCTAGAGAATTTAATTTAATTTTTTTTTGTTTTCTTATATATCCACTTGGATATTTTTAGATATACGCCTCTTCTTTTTTCAACTCATTCTTTTGTAGTTTTCTGTATTTCAGCAGCTTGATATGATATATAACAGTAATAACCTGTTGACAATAATATGGTGGACTAGGAGAGTCTTTATCCAAAAATATTACAGAGTAAAATATTGTTTTCATGGCCAAACTTAGAGACTTTTATACTTATAATGAGTTAGTTAAATAGAATAAAGATAGTTTAGCTATAGTATTTATTATACTATTCAAATAAAAATGTATTTATATTTTAACAGATTAATAAACTCATAATTTAATCTAGCTATAGGTACTCAAAAAAAAAACAAATTTTTTTAAAAAATTTAAAAAGATATTATATATAGTAAAGTTTATTAAAAAAAATTTTTTTTAAAAAATTTTTTCTACTTATATAAAAAATAAGTTTATTAATACTTAATTTAAATAATTATTAATTGATTAATATCTTGATTAAAGAAATTGAATAAAAGGGATTATATATATAAATATTTAACCCATTGATTCTTAGTTTTCTTAAAAAAATTTTTTTTGATAATATTTTTGGAAATCAAGAAGCCAGCCTCTAATATCTAAGAAATATGTAATTTAAAATTAACAACAGCTTGCTACCTAACTTTAAAACACTATACTTTTTTGTAATAACAATTATGGAGTAAGTATTAAAGAAAAATTATTACAACATAATTTTTCTTTATAGAAGAAAGAAAATTTCAAGAAAATTGTTTACAGTAAATTCCTGGAGGTTAATCTCAACTCCACAAAGCTCTTAGCCAGGTTAGTACAGGTTAATATCTTTTTAGACACTAAAAGAAGTACTGTAAACAACAACTTCAGCAATATATCAGTTAAAGCTTAGAGTCTATAATATTTAAGAGAATATTCAAGTCTTAATTACTCAACAATAGAGAGCAACATAAATAATACAACAATATTCCATATTTGGAATCATGTAATACAAAAATATCACATCTGCCAGTTCAAATAGCAACTTATTTATATATTTAATAAGCAAATTTGTTTAATATATATATATTTTATACTCATATATTATAGTAGTCATCAATAACACAATAGATCTAAAAATAATAACATAACATATAATCAATAAATAAATACTTTATTTATATAATTAAATGCAAATAAACAAATATAAACAAATAAATAAGTGGTACTCAAAAAAACAAGCAATATTATTGTAAACCACTGCATATAATACCTTGGATATTAATCAATTTACCCCATGATAAATTGATTAGTTCCTGGGGGAATATTCTACTAGAAGGGGTGTAGTATAAATAGCGGGATATTTAGTATCTCTCACTTGCCCATTTATACTGTAATTTTATTGGCTCTAGCTTAATATACCCAGGTAGTAATCATTTATTAAGTATCAATTTTCTTGAATACTACTGGGTATTATTTAAAGGGAGTATTACTTTAGGGGGGATATTGTATACAGTGGTTTACAGTGTTACTTAACTTAGAAAACCTTAATAATATTCAAAATAGCAAACCAACAAAACATATTAATATCATATATGGCAACTTATTCTTTATATCACATGGTTCCCATGTCTATAAAAAAATACAAACTCTTATAGATTATTAAGAAAAAAGAAACACATATTATTAAAACTTTAGTTTAGCTAATGGACAAATATAATCAATAAAGAAAACTATGGGTCTCACAAACCTTCTTGAATATCATCTCAATTTAAGAAACTATTACAAACTAAACTTCAGATTCAACTAGATACTTGATTATAGATAATAATATTATTAGAATTTTAAATATCAATCATACTATCTTTATTTAAGCCAATATTCTTAAACAACATATTCTCTACCTATGGACCATAAAACAAAGAAAAGTAGAAGATTTTTTAATTTTTTTCTTAGAAAACTATTACGTAAATATGATAAAACAGGTGAAACAAATACAATATACTTTATAACTATTGTCAACAAATTAATCTATAGTTATAAATACTCTTTTTATTAACAATTTACCTAATAAAATAATGGCTATGGAAGTTCAAGCAACTACAGCAATTGAAATCTATATTATTATTTAAGTTGAAATAAGAGACAAAGAATTAAAAAACAAAATTGCAATAGAAGTCATCAATAAAAAAATTAAAGAATATAACATAATAAAACAACAAATATATAAAACAAAGAATAGAAAAACATCTAGCCTCAATCCATATTATATCAAGAAAAATATGAATTTCAAAATAGGTATATTTACTTCAGGACTTTAGGTAAAACTGAGATAGAATAAATATATTTTCAGAACATATTAGGCTTATCAAAAGACTTTTACTATTTCACAAAGGAATTTATCAATAATAATGATTGGACAACTTTCTGTTATAAAAAAGAAGAACATGTATTATGATATCTGAAAAAAATTAATAGAAAGAAAAAAGAAAAATTTACCATTATACCTCTAGAAATAGATAAATGGTCAATCTTCAATCAACTATAAACCAAAAAAGAGTTTTAAAAAACAAAGGAGGAAAAAAAATATTATTAATAATTACTTGATAGACATTGATCGAAATTATTCATATCAAGAAATTAAAGCAGTCCTTAATCAACAATAAAAATTCATATTTACAACCACTTATGGTCCCAATGTAGAATCAAAACATATATCATTTCTCACAAAAATATATTGATCTTGAGAAAAAATAGATGATTCACACTAGAGCAAAAACTTTTAGAATTTTTTTTTTCAAAATAAATCTAATAACAAAGAAATCAACAAAATTATCAAACAACACAATTTACAATCTGTGCAACTATATAGAGTATATAATACTATTACTAGGAGTATTTAAACATATCAAGGTTAAAATATGCTATATTATTAGAAATTCACACATGCTCAAAAAAAGAGGCTATACTGTAATCTATTTTTCAATAGCATAATATCTTAACATGCCTTTAAATAATATATTTGCATTTATAGATATAAACTTGCATAGAGTGCAAGAAATACTTTAAACAAGAACAAAAGTGTTTTCAAAAAATAGAATTTCAATAAATCTAAAGAATTTGATACCAAATTCACACAGTTATATAAACAACAAACTGATGATATAAAAATGGATCAAACTTATATCAAAAATAATATAAGATCCAATTGTTATCTAATACTGGAGAATGAATCAGAAATTGTGATCAAGAAAAGAACACATCTTAATCAAGAAAAAAAAATGCAATTATTAAGGCAATAAATCCATCACCGCAAAATAGAGATCTCCAAATACTTTGTTACTAGTAATAACAAAGAACCTATTAATTATTGCAATATATAAAGAATATGCAACAGATATAAAAGCTTCTATTCTAAAAGTGAAAGTGATCAAGATCTAATCCATCAGATTCTGGATAACCTCAAGTAATTGAACAATAGAATAAATTTAATTGAGAAAAAAACAGACAATCAAAATAAAATATGAGAAAGTCAATGAAACAATTGCTTCTAAAAGTAGTATCAATCCAATTAAGATATATCAGGAAAGAATCTAATTTACAAGAGAAATTAAGCTTATTATAGAAAAAATATATGATTATCAAGACAACAACAAATATCAATACAACTTCTTTTAATATAATATATACCCATTACATAACAATTTTATTAACACAATAAAAAAGAATACTATTGACAAAATAGATAAAAAATAGATATCATATAATAATTATACTATAGACAATTTCATATTAAATAATACTATTACAATTAGGACATATAATATTAAAGATATTAATACTAATCTCAATCAATAAAAACTATATAAACTTATATAAGAACTTAATATAGATATCCTGAAGATTTGTTAAACTAAGTCAATAGAAGAAACAATAAATTTTGCTTTTAATCTATAAAAAACATATAAGTTCTTTTATAGCTATAATAATAAAAAGCCCAGTGAATCTGGAATAATATTTTTATTAATAAAAATATCAAGAAAAAGATAAAATCAATTAAGAGAATAAAAGACTACATAATAGAAGCTAATTTTCTATTAAAAAGAAGTAAACTCTATATTTATCAAGTGTATCTACCATCTAGGAAAGCTGAAGATATATAGTTACAATAGCTGCTTCAAAAAAATTCTAAATAAGCAAAGAAATTACTTTAAAGTCATAATTGTAAATAATTTTAATACAGTTATTAATTCAATAGTGGATCGATTCCCCCATTAATAAAACAATCCCAAGATATGAAAAAGTTAAGATAGACTTTTTTAACTTTCTAAAAGACTGAAATTATATAAATATCAAAAACTCCTAAAAAGAAAAAGTGAATATTATCTTTATATAGGTAAATAACTCAATATATAGCAAAATTGACTATATTTGAATATCACTAAAAATCAGTCTAAACAATATATATAAATTTAAAAATATTTTAGTAAAGACACTATTGGATAGTGACTATACCCTATTTTTAATAAGAATAATAACAAATAATCTGTTCAAAAACTAGATCCAAGAACAATATAAAACAAAAAATTAGATCTAATAAACTTTATTGTGAAACAATGATAGAAGTTTAAACTCTAAATAGAATGCAAGCTTTCAGGAATTGATATATAATCTTTTTGGCAAGAGACTGAGAATAGCTCTCAAGAACTCAAAACCATAATTATTAAGATTACCTACAAGTACCTCAAGAAGAAAAAAGTTTATTTTACTCTTAATAAAGAGAAAAAAGTTTACTTTACTCATAATAAAGAGAAAGAAGTTAAGATAGGATTAGTAATCCTTCAAAAAAATTTTTGAAACCTATAATAAAACCAATAAAAATCATTTCTTTCTAAAGAAAATGCAAGTTAATTAGGACTTAAGGACTATAGAAAATATAGAGAATATAAAAAAACTATATAAAATCTATGGGATATTTATAAATCCCTTGATAAAGAATTAATATTTTCCAATTATAAAAAAAAATTCTAGAGCAATTAAAAAAGATTACTAAAATAAAATGTATACTCAAAATAATATGCAAGAAAAAAAAAAGTCTTCATATTAAAAATCAAATTAAGAAAGCTTTGAAAAACAGATGTAATGACCTTAAATTCAATAAGAAATAAATGATAAGCTTAGTCTTGAATCCTAAAAAATCTAGAATCACATTAGATTGAATACTAATCAAAAATCAAAAAGGAAGAAAATATATTGTTACTAGTTTTTAAACTATTAAAAGCAAGGTTAAGAAATATTATAAAAGGTTTTAAATAAAGAAACATCAACTTTGAGAGTTTAAATCCCTTCCAGAAGAAAAAATATCAATCCAAGGAATAAATTGCTCCAATATAGTATTCATAATTAATAGAAGAAATCAAAGTAGAAAAGCTTAAAGTTACTTTGCAATTCCTCTCAAACAACAAGGCTGCTGGCCCCTTATATATTAACTATGAAATATTTAAACACTTAAGAATCAAAAAAAAGAGATTTTATACCTTCTTTATAATAAAGTCTTAAATACAAACTAAATATCTAAGAAATAAAAAGTATTAACATTTATTCTATTCTCAAACTCAAGTCCTAAAAATATAATTTAAACAATACAAGACTTATTATTCCTCTAGAATCAACTCAAAAATACTTTATCAAGATCTTACTAATTAATTATTAACTATTTGTAAGCAATACAAAATCCTAAAAGATACAAACTTTGTTGATCTATAAGAAGAGAGTATAGCAGAGTCAATTCTCCTGTTGAATAGTATTTGCAATGAAGCCAAAGAAAAAACAAAGAATTATAAATCCTTTTTCAAGATACTATAAAGACATACAGTATAATATAATATATCTTTATATACTTGAAAAAGCTATAGATTGAATTTGAATTTCTATACTTATTAAGAAACTCTAATAAATCTTTTCAAAGATAGAAATTGTAGTATTATTCTTTTCAATAAGCTCTCTAATTCAATAGTGGCAGGGAATGGTATAGATCAAGGAAAAACAATCTTTTCATTATTATAAAGAATTTTTTATGATCCACTGCTATATGAAATTTAAAATAGTAGCAACCTGAGTTATTCTATAGAAAAAGAATAGTTATCCAATTTTAACAAACCTAAGAAGAAAGTTAAGCTCTTTTTAAGATAAATAGTAATTACCTATATGGATAATACAACCTGGATTATCAAATATAAAAAGAATCTTAGAAGAAGCAAAAAAGTTCTATATAGCAAATAACTTTTAGATTAATGCAAAAAAATCCATTCTTCTTCCTATTAATCAATATTCTCAAGTTTCTGAAATAGTTCAAGTCAGAATAGAAGTACTATAGTTTATAAAATCAATAAGAAGAATTAGATCAGATTTATTGATATTTGACCAGGATCAAGATAAAAAAACCTAAACATTATCAATCTAATAAAATCAAAAATCAGAATAGTAATTTAGACAATAACTAAGAAAAAGTTAATAAAAAATTTTACCTAATAAGTTATTAATAGAGTTCAAATTTCAATAATAAAATATAAAATACAATATATGTACCTAAATTAAAAGATATGTAATAACCTTACAATCATGTTTAGAAAAGTATTCAAAAATAAGACCTTGGTCTATAAAACAATCTCAAACAATTGCATCCATAACAAAAAAATATATAGTATTAAAAGTATTTGATAAATATATAAAAAAGCCATATACTTGCACTTTTTTATCAACTCAATAATAATAAAACATCTGGTATTGCTACTATAATTAGGCTAAAATAAAGTTAAATCAAATATTAAAAACCTGGTAATATTCTAGACAATCCTATCAATTCTTGAAAACTGATTAAAGGAAATTTGCCAACTGTAATACTGGTCTTGAAAAAAAGTATCTTTTAAAGTTGGAGATAAAAGAAAACATTTGATTATTAGAAAGGTATCTTATCTATCAAATCAATATTACAAGATAATAAGGAATACAAAAAAGTTATTTTATCATTACAAAAGTATAAAATCATATTCTTATATCAGCTTATCAATACTACTATAATGATATTAATAAAGAATAATTCAAATTTTCTTTAGCAGATATAAGGAACCAGTTCCTTCCAATTTAAGAAAAGACAATAGTGAATTATGATCTCTTATGAAACTCTCTACATGGACTTGAATAGACAAGTTACAATATGCAAATTAAAGTATTCTAAATAAATCTAGATAAAAGAAAAACATACTGGATAGTTTATACTAATACTCCAAAAAACACATTACAAAGATAATATTTATAAACAACAAATTTCATTTTACTTCATATTAGTTGGTAGACAATCTTACTAGTAATTATATCTATCTTCAATTCAGATAAAATAATGCAGTCATTAAAAATAGTTTTATCGCAAGTTCACCTTCTTTCACAATCAAATAGATATAACAATCTAAGAAAAAAAAATCAAATTCTTTTATTAAGAAATTTCACAAACTGGCAGATAAAACATATCAATAAACAGTGACTCTACTAAATATTGAATCTGTAGAAGTAGAGATTCAAGTGAAAAATTAGAATATCATATTAATAGAACAAGTCATACAAATAGAAGAATACAGAGACAAACTTATAAGTATTTTGAGATATAATAAAGGAATATGGTTGATCAGTTTACATTCTATACTAATGACTTCTATAAAAAGGGATGATAGATTGTAAACTTGAGACAAGTTTAGCTTGGATTCTAATATAAAAAGACAAAATAATTAAATAGTTCTTAGTAGGAGTACTTATATGACTGTTAGCAATTAAGGCTGAAATATTAGTTATTCTTACTGTATTGTATATGGCTCCTAAAATGTGACTGTCATTATTCATATTTATTGCAACACTGCAGTCAAATATAGAAATCTATCTGCTCACAAATAGAAAAATTAATAAGAAAATTGACAATGAATATCAACTGGTTACTATGAAACAAAATCAAAGATCTAGTGAAGAAGAAAGACCTGAATTTAGAAATTTTGAGATCAAAGCCTATAGAATTAATAGATTAAATAATAAAATAAATTTACTAGTTAAACAGACCAGATGAGAGAATTCAATAACCTAGTATCAGCTACCAGAGCTAGGAAGAGTTCTAATAATAACCACATGAAGAGAATATATAATAGAAATTGATATTAGAGATTTTGTCAAAATATTCAATAAAAAGAGAATTGGACTAGACTGATCAATACAGAAAAGAATCCAAGATTTTTGAATTCAAAATAACAGTTATAGACTAGCTAATCGTTTGGAATTAGTTCAATTTAATCAATACTTTCGATACTTTTTTTAAGATCAATAAAGACAAAAACCTTCTAACTAACCTAATTCACAATAAACTTCCAGCTCTATAGATACTGTCGTGGGCTATCTCGACAAGTCCGTCACTAATCCATAGTGTCTCGCGTAATCCAGACTTCTCAAGAATACTCACAAATGATACAAATAAGAGAACACCTCCTATAAAGAATACTTAGGAAAGGCAGAGGTGTAGTGATTGACTTGGCTGAAGGTAAGTGTCTCTTTATTGCATTCTGTTTCTTTGGTATATCCCTAACTCTTATCTCTATTCTCAATGAGGGCTGTTTTTCCTAACACATTCAGCTCTGCCTTTTCAGCATACATTGGTA
>CAJVPT010002202.1:0-18375 GCA_910592055.1 Acaulospora colombiana | reverse complement strand
GGTAAGTATCCCCATATTTAGATAGGAATGGGTTTAATTGACGATATACTGGAAGACTCTCAAGTCACTCATGCGGACACCAATATACCACCTGGGCCTTCCTAACTACTCCTTCCCCACAAGCCTTAAAACTGTAAAGTCTCCTTAAAGGTCTCCAACTTATCCCCGTAAAAGACTCAGTAGAAGTATCCCTCCCTAGGTCTTCCCACAGGGAGTTCAGAACAAGACAGGTATGGGCCAAGAAACAAAACTGATACCCGCCCAAAATGGCACATGACTGTTCAATTTTATTTTTTCTTTTATTATTATTTTCAGACATCAGCACGCTCTAGGGATGCTGGTTTTTCTTTTGTGAAATAAAGAGCAATAAGCATTAATGTAGCTTTAGTAATAGCTTTAGCTTATCATTATCTTTATAGTCACCGAATATACACCCCTGTACGTGCTTTGCACAATGTATATATATAATTTGAAAAACAATAAAGTTAGACATGAGCCCGTTAAAAAAAAAAAAAAAAAAAAAAAAAAAAAAAAAAACCATCGTGACATGATTGCAGATTAAAAAAATAAAAATAATAATAATAAATTATATATATAACATAGTATATAGAATCTATAAATTAATAGTACAGTGAATGTACTTTTAGATTATTATCTATGAGTTATTGGTTCAATTCCACTTAAGAATAGTTCTCATAATATAGATTATATTGTGCAAGATATATACTAATCAACCATATGTATACTTGTACATAATACAATCTATAGAAATTTATTATCTAACTATGGTAAAACCCTCATCAAAGTGGATGGTGAGGTCAAGTGGGCAAGATCTAAATGGCAAACCACATGTCTTGATATAATACCACTTAATAGAAAAGAACTAGTGCTAGTATATAAGAATGGGATCACCAGCTTCAATGCTAGGGAAACAGTTCATAACTATTTCAGGAATGAACAGATTACAGATTGGTGTAGTTTAGAGAGGAATCAGGACCTTATGCTACTCAACAATGAGATCGATTGGAAAGCAACAGTGGACTACCTATATTATAAAAGGATAACTGCAGGACTGAAAAACATTGAGGATCATCAACGTAGAGCTTTCAAATTGAAGTCCTGGGTGCAAAAGTTATCAATCATGGCCAAACTACATGTTAGAAAAAAAGACTTATACAAATCCAGTAGATATATCAGGAGCAACGTGGCCATTAAGGACCAGACACATGTCTTTACATACAAAGGGAATAAACTTAACTTTAATCTGCGCACACTAGAGGTCATATCAAATTATTTTTAAAGTAGGGAGAAGTAAAGCAAACCATGGGTCCAGAGATGGGTCAAGAATATTGAATTAATATACAAAACACCTGGATTAACATGATATCTAGGAGCCTAATCCTCAAGAACATTGCAAATTTGGTTTATAAATGGGCCAGAATTTTTAAGAAAAAGAAAGCCAAGTATACTCTCTTAGGATGTTTCAAAGAAATACAGAACCTCACAAGGGAAATATGACTACAGAGATGTGAGGCAACTGGAGAATGGAAAAGATCCCAAGGAATTACTAAAGCGAAAAAGAGAGTGAGAGGCAAATGGAGTCAGAATATGCAAAAAAACCGATCAGGAAAATCAATAAATGAGATTGATTTGGATTGGAAGAAAATCAAAACTTTTAAATTCCTTTTCTCATGAAAACCCAAGGAAAATGGTACTAACTCAGCTTAGGCAGGTTAGTTTTCTGAAAGGAAGATAACAAGCCACGGAGGTCCATTTGGAGATTCGATCCAGAAGGTATCTTTTATAGTAATCTCACATATATGTTAGTATAGTTCAATTCCTAATTAACTCTGAAATAGATAACACAATATAATATCTGAGTAAAAGCTAAATAAAGATCAATTGGAGGCTGAGCCAGCAAAAAAAAAAAAAATTATCTAACTATGGTATAAAAAAATCAAGTCATATAGATTCTAGTTAGTTTTAGTACTAGGAAAAAAAGATCCAATTATCCAAAATATATAAAGATATCAAGATAACTGAGAAAAGACTCTGATTGATTCAAGCCTCTAATGGAAATATGAATATTTACCTCTTTTTAAAAAACACTCTTATGAAAGATATGGAAACTTTGGTCATTTGTATTAGTCAAAAACATAATAGCTATAACAAACTTAAATTAATAGAAGATATTTTAGATCATAAAACCAATGGTTATTAGAGATGATAGCTGATAGCAAAACTGGTTATTAGTATTAGCATCATAATGAAAATTATAGCAGGTAAATATATTTGGAAGAAACTTAAGGTCTCAGTTAATCAAGTAATACTTCATTTCTTTAAGGATTGTATATAATAAGAATCATCTATAATATCTTTATTATTAAGTAATAGAAAGACCTTATTAAGAAATACACCTTACAAGTCTTTTGAAGATCAAAATAAAGATGTTTGATAGTGGATTTTTGAAATACTATAGGCTTGAGTAGAGCAGGGCAACTGATAAAAATAGTGTCACTATGTAATAAAACTAATATACTTAAAAGGGATAGTTAGTTAATATATGAATTGCTTATATAATCTGAAAAAATATATTACTAAATATCTTAATAAAAATTTAAAACTCTTTTTATTGATTCAAATGTTTACAAGAAAATTTTTATTTCTTTGCTAATAATGTCTTAACACTATCTTCAAACCAACTTGAAGTTTATTTCAAGAAATACTTCTAAAGTCTTTTTTTTGTTTATATTTGTTTTCAAATAAAAACTTGGTTTTCTATGATCTAAAAAAGTCAAAAAACACCTTATTTATCTATAGCAAGTAAGTTCTACAAGAAAGAAGAACTAATAGTATAGTACTTGAAGCCTTTTATATTAAAGTATATTTATAGTAGTAAGAGATAATAAATATCAAGCCATATTTTCAAGATATCTGTTTACTATATTTTTTCTCTTATAGTTATCCAAAAATTTTTAGTTTTCTGAAAAATTTTATCTATTTCAATTTGACCCTAAATTTTAGATGATACAATCTATTGCAAAATATGATTGGTGGGCATGAAATACATTAGTAGCTGAATATAAACAAGTACCTACTGGTTACTTATGTATTCTAATAATATTATTGATGATAGGATAAGTTGATTGGTATCTTGTTTCTATCTACTCCTTTAATTGAATTAATCTATAAACCAAGTTTTATGAGGCCAATAAGATACAAGCAACAAGTATCCAGGCAATAAAAAA
Organism: Acaulospora colombiana; assembly: GCA_910592055.1. Classification (NCBI taxonomy): domain Eukaryota; kingdom Fungi; phylum Glomeromycota; class Glomeromycetes; order Diversisporales; family Acaulosporaceae; genus Acaulospora; species Acaulospora colombiana. The sequence continues at coordinate 15,127 of CAJVPT010002202.1, read as the reverse complement.
GTTACTATTTGTTCAAGCTGGAGTCTTTCTCTTTTATAATTCTAGTTAAACAAAATTCAAGATCAAGTTTTCTTTCTTATCCTGGTTAAGCAATAAAATTGAATAGTTTTTAATCTATACTAAACTTCAACTTTTTGATTACAGTTAAGAATATATTTTTTTAAAAGTTGTTGAAGAACATCATAATTGATAAGGATTCCATCACTCTCAAGACCCTTTCACTATTACAAGGCAAAAAGATTGTTGAGAAATCTGATTTTTTGGGTAATAGAAGATATTACCAATAAAATTTCTTTAATTAGATATGGCTGCTGAAAGGTGTCATATTGAAATAATATGATTCAATCCCTACTGGGTCATATAAGAACTTGAAGTTCACTATAAATTACTCTTTTACTATAAGTGAATAAAAAATTACTGCCCAAAAAAAGTTATGACTAAGTATATCCTAGAAGTAAAGGCTCCCACTAAATGATAAGTCATCTTAAATAGTATACAGTATGAGAAAAAAATCAAGATCAAAAATAAATAAATTTTTCAAATTATTAAAAAAAGAAAGAATATTCCAATCAAATATTTCTTATTGAAAAAAAGTCTTGAGAAGCAGGTCTTTGGAGTAAGCTGAAGTTTTTTTTTATTTTTTTTTTAGTTCACTTAGATATTTTTAGATATACTCTTTACTCTTTTTCAATCCATCCTTTTGTAGTTATCTGTATTCCAGTAGCTTGATAAAACATTTAGCAATAAAAATCTATTGGCAATAAAATTAATAAACTAAGAAAGTTTTTATTCAAAGTTCACTATAGAGTGAAATATTGTTTCTAAGGTTAAATTTAAAGACTATTATTGTCTATAATAAGTTAGCTAGATTTGATATTGATGTTTAGCTATAGTATGTATTATACTACTTAAATAAAAATGTACTTATGTTTTCAATTGATTAATAAACTAAGATTTAGCCTGACTATGGATACTCAAAAAAAAAAATCTAATAAAGATTTATTTTGTTAATTGGACCATTAAAAATATATACAGTATATATATAATATATAATTTAAAAATTTAATTATTTTATAATAGAAAAAAGAAAACTCTTTCTACTGATCCTCTGACCACATATAAAAAAGATGTTTGTAAGAAGTTTTATACTTCCTTATTAATAAAGTCTTTAAATTTTCATTGAAACAACTTGAAGCTTGTCTTTATTTATCTCTCTTATCCTCTTTTACTTATTTATAAACTTTTTGAATAAAACTTGAGCATCTAGTGACCTAAAAAGACTCAAGTACATACTTTTTCTACTAAAGACAAGAAGGTTTTAAGAAATAAAAGGACTGATAAGTGGAGTGTCATTTCACAAAGCTGGAAGCAACAAGAAATAGAAGTTCTATTGACAAGGAAAAACTTATTATTCACATTCTCACATATTGTCTTATATCCTTTTAAAGTACCTACTATTTTTCACAATTTTCTTGAGAAATTTTGCCTATCTCAATTTGATCCTGAATTTCTGATAATAAAATATTACTTGGTATCTAATTGATTGTCACAAAACATATTAGTGACTAAATATAAACAAGCTCCTATTGGTCACCTTATATGTTCTAATAATAACATTGATGATTAAAAGAGTTGATTGGTACTTCATATTTATCCATCAGGAAATTTTTTTGATAGAGAATTCTAGAGATCTCCATCTGTTAAAAATTTTTGAAATTTTGTAAAACAAAAATAATTTCATTAATTTTAATAATAAAAAACTTTGAAGATTTTTTATTTAAAAAAATTTCAGAAATATTCAAAGTAATAATATGTATATTAAAATAAAATTGATCAATAAAATACTGATTAATTTAGTCAATCAAAAATTTAATTTATAAGTTGTCATAATTTTGTCAATATATTATTTCATTTTTAAAGCTATGAAGTAATTTTTGAAAGATGATGAAAAGTAGCATGTGGTCATAATATAACATAACCTTGGGATTTGTGTTATATAAGGTTTCTAAAGTCCTTTCTTTTTTATTAATGTCAAATAAAAAAAAGGAAATGTGTAACATGTTCCAACAAATGATTTCAGGTTCAGGCTCTAAAAAATGATAAGAAAGTACTTCGAAGCTCTTCAAAAAGCCCAAGAATACTCCTGGTACCCCGGGTCAAGCTAAAGAATGAAGACCATCACCTTATATTGAAATGGAAACAAAACCAGCCCAGAAGAGATTAAGATCCTTCAATTATTTTCTAGAATCTTCACCTACTAGGAGGCTGAATATTAATTTATATATTTAGTTTCTAATATAGTAATTGAGAGGCTTTTGGAGTTCCACGAAAGTCTTCATAAAAAATTGATCAGTTATAAGAATGTCAAAAAGCTGTCGAGGATAAGGTTACCCACTTAAAAAATGAAATTCATATGAATCAACATTTAATTACTGAATAGAATTTTATTGAGGTAAGGTTTAATTTTTTAATATTCAAAGAACTTCAATAAAATTTTAAATTCTATAATAGTATGAGGTTAAGAGTATCATGAAAGAAGTCTTTTTTGAAAAAATATACATAAATCTTGAAGATTTTTGCTAGTATACAGATAAATATTTTCAGCAAAAACATTCAGAGTTTTTCGAAGCCTTACAAGAAAATATTGGAAAATATATTATAAAAAGCATATTCACCAAGCGATAATTATTTCAGTTATTAATAATATAAATAAATTTATTAACAATATTATTTATTTAATAGCTTGTGTGCCAACACAGATCACTTCGAGGAATCATGACTTCAAAAAATCTGGGATGCCATGTTTTCAGTCTTTGGGGAAAACTCACTGGATACAATCAATACAAATGCAACCGCTACTGAAATTACAGCCTGGAAAAATTCGCAAAAAACCCTGAAGTGCTTCAAAAATTTTTATGTCTGTTCTAGTGAAGAAAATCAAAGCGTGATGGCACACATTCTCGAAAAAGTCTGATCAAAAGAGGATGCCTCCGAGGAACAAGTTGTATTCGTTATCGCAATATACCAAACGATTTTAAATCCACGTAATGAAAATATTTTAATTAATAAAATGTTAATTAAAAGCAAAATAGAAAAAAATAAGATAGGTTTTAAAATTTTTCAAAGTCTTATAGAGTTATTTGTTTACTAATAAAATATTTTAGAAAAAAATTAAAAAGAAAATTGGATTTACGAAAGGAAATTCAAGCGATGAAGATCAAGAAATGTATGAGCATAGAAATATTGAATTTCAAAACACTCTGGAGAAAGTAGAAAAGGATGAAAATAATCTGAGATTGCAACTGAAAATGTAGGAATAGAAAAGTCTACTTCAGCAATGAGTGATGTAAATGTAATTGATTAATAAAAATATGTAAAAAAAGTAATTTTTAATAAATAAATTTTTAAAAATAAATATTTTAATAATAATACGAAATTATTTTATTACAATTTAAAACATTTGAAAATCTCCAGAATTCTATATATAAATCTCCACTCTGAAGACTTCTAATGACAATGAAGTTCTTTAGAGTTTTATGTCTAAAAATCTTCAAAGATCTTTGTTAAAAAAATTTCCTAATGTAATATTAACAAATTAATTAAAGACATAACTACCCTTATTGAAGAAAAGAAATCAATAACAAGAAAAATAAAAACAAAAATACTTCTCAAAAAAGCAATAACTACTCATATCATATCTTCATCTCAACAAATATTATTGAGTACAAATAACAATCAAGAACTAGACAACTAAAATTATGAAACTACTATAACAATCCAAGACATAAACTAATCAAGAAAAATATAAAACAAATAAGTAAAATTCAAATAAAAAAATATATTCAACTTTAGCCAAAACCTTTCTAATAAAAATATAAATATATAATAAATTTATCTTAAAACAAATTCTAATAAGAACATAAATATCAATAAGAACTTTGAAGATATTATAAAAAACTAGTAAGAAATTATTTGAAATAAAGAAAAAATAAAAAAAGTCATCATAAGATTCATTAAAGTCAAATCAATATCTAGATTATTTATTGATCAAAAAACTAGATATGAAAAAAAGAATCAAGTTTGAATTCAAATATCAAAAATTTTAGGACAAACAATTTACTAAAAAATAATTTGTATCACTAAAGTATTCAATTTATTTAAAAAATTTCTTCTTGTCTAATATGAATATATTAATAAAGAAGATTATATTATTACTATCTTAAGAAACTAACAAGCTTCTAAGGAAACAAGTAACTTAATATTGTTTGTTACAAACAATAGTCAACTATTGCATATACAAAAAATAATTTTCAATCTTAATAAAAAAAATAGTATCAGAGTATGGAATATTCTCCTGAATATAAAGTTTATAGATATATAATAAATTTTCATCAAATTTGGATAGATTATTAATATAAGAATGGGCATTTAATAAATGTGATAATCAATAACTATTATACAGTATATGCAAATAGAAAAATAAGACAAAGCTTTTTAGTTAATAGAGTATATTACTTAAAATAGATTTCATTAAGATTTTTGATACAATATAGAACCATGTACAAATAAAAAAAAGAAGCAAATTTTTATTAAAACTAACAAATTTTCCATTAAACATAAGATATTTGACTAAAATATTTTTGTTATAAGCTTTAAGAAAAAACCTGCTATATTCCAAGACTCATGTTATACTACTTTAGGAAATAGATAGTTCTTAGTTTCAAAAATAAAAAAGTATTTCAGGCTAAAGATGGGTCCTTAAAAAGGGAGGCAGAAACAAAAGTTAAATGTTTCTCACTAGGAAATATTGAAATTTTTAAATTAATAACCATAAAAAAACTGCATACGATTGTTCTCCATTATTCAAATTATTGATTTATAGCATTTTCTGACTTTTGTCCCTATTAAAGTGAAAAGCTATGAATTTTGTCCCTCAAAAAGGGACATACAGTAAGTAATTTGCGAAATTTTATATGATAAATACTTTAGAAACATATTATTACTCTAGGCTACTTTCAATTAATACTTCAATTTCAAAGAATAATTCTAAAAACAATAGATATTATAACAAAGCTATACAATTTATATAACAGTTCCAATTATCTGACTATATATTATTATAATAAAAAATATATAATCAAATTCAAACTGAAAGACTCAGAAAATTATATATTAGATATAAGCCAACAAAACAAGAAACTAATAGAAATTTCAATCTACAATATAAGAAGAATAAAATTTAAATAATATGTATCTGTTATTAAAAATTCAGTTAATAACAATACAAAAGAATCCAATCTGAAAGAAACTTTAGTTAATATTCTCAATACTATTAATAAAGTTAGACAAGAGATTCCATTTATTAAAGAAAAAGTAAATATTCTCAATAAATATATTGATATCTTAAAATAATACTGTTATAACAATATAAAAAAAATATAAGAAGATAAAATACCTGAAAGAATTCAATTATTCAGATTACCTAATCAAAACCAATACAATATAGATGAAATCTAGCAAAAATAATAACAAATACATATAGTAATTAATAATATTGATAACACAATAAATATTCTAGTAAGTTCCATCTCTAAGTTTATTTCCAGGTACAAACAAGTCTCTCTTCAAGTAATTATTAATAGGTAATAACAGTAGTACTAATAATAATATTGTAAAAAGAGAGATTCTCAATTTTGAAGAGAAACTTACTCAATAATATAATACAAAATAAATGCCATTAGTTAAAATATCTCTTAACCAAAATACTAATCCAGATTCCATCAACTTAACCAATTATTGACAGGAATTAGATTATATAACATATTTAAAAAACTGAATCTATAAAACAAACTCAATCAATATAATTAATAAAAATATGACAATTACAATTTTGAATAAAAACTATTATAACAAAAGCTAATAGGACCCTTCTAAATCATTACTATGTTAAACTGTCAAGATTTGAATAAACTCAATAAAAAAAAAAACATAAATAAAAATATGGAAACAAAATCAATGGGACCTTATAATATCTACAAAAACAAATGTACTTGCAAAATCATATATCTGAAAAATAGAGAAATATATTATATAATAGATATACTATACATTCTGCCGATTCCCTTTTTCCTTAAAAATTTGCCATATAATAAAAGGAGCATATAATAAATCCAATAAAAAGTTTTAAACACATAAAGCAATACAAAGCAATTCACTTTTTTTATCAATGGATCTTACAAGCAATGTATAAAAAGTGAGGATAAACTCGAAATAAGTCTTATATGAATTCAAATTGAGAACAATATAATAATCAATCAATTCTTAGCAAGGTAACATCATGACCATCAACTACAAGTGCAAAAGTCCTAGCCATACTTACTGCAATCTTTATAATACCTAAAAATGGAAAAGCAACTATATATACAGATTGTAGTGCAGCTATCAAGATATGGAAAACAATTCAATTACAAAAGTTTATTTTTATAAGGAAATGAACTAAAATAATTAACTGGTTAATATGAAACCAAATCAAGGACCTAGTATAAAAGAAAAACCTTTATCTTATACTTGAAAAGATCAAGACCCATCAAGACAATGAGTTCAACAATATAGCAGGTAGGTTAAAAAAGCAGGCCAGAAGAGAAAACTCTTTGATTTGATAATAAATACATAATTTGGATAAAGTTCTTATAATAGTAGCCTAAAAGAAACATACTATTGATATCAGTATTAAAGATTTTCTTAAAAAATGGAACACAAAGAAAATAGAACTAATCTGGACTAAGCAAAAATGTATTCAAGACCGATGGATATACCCTAGTAAAAAAATTAACTGATAAATTTTCTAGAGACAATTCAATCTATACAATATCTTTTACACCTCCTTTAATACTAAAAAGGACAAGAGTTTTTTGATAAATCTAATTCATGATGAGCTTTCTACTCTTTAAGTGATACAGAAAAAAAAATCAGACTTATTTTCAAATATTATATACTCAATATGCAAATTACAAGAGAAAACTCTGAAACATCTTTTTGAATATCTCAAGATCCAAAGTGAAAGATTAATTATATAGAACAAATCTCAAAGTAAAATTCTTCAGTATATTAGGAAAACAAAAGATTTATTTGATGAGAGCCAGGCAGAAGTTAAAAGAGTAATAGAAAAATGGATTCAGGATATTAAATAACAAGATAAAAGCTTATATAATACAGTCTATGGCTTTATATACAGAGACAAGACTAAGATCCTAAAAGAGCATTTCAAAGTCCTCAAGATTTCAGAGATAACAATACAAGAGACTATTAATAAATTTTATAAAAAAATGAGGAAAACCTTCAAGAAAGAAGTTTGAAACAAGTATTATAGCATTACTATTGAATAGAAACAAAATCAAGAAATTATTAGCAAACTCAAAAGGCTTAGAGTATCAGTTAATATGACTAGAAAAATGGATCAAGTTCCTAAGGAAGTCAATCACTCCTCTATTCTTTCTTTCAGAAATATAACAAATTAAGAAGAAAACTAAGAACAAATGAAGTCTCAAGACAATATAGTAGATATAATAAGCAGTTGAATATTTAAAGATTTTAAATGATTTGATTTTTAATTACAGTTAAAACTTTGAGAGATCTACAGTAATAAGCTATCAATAATGATCTAAGTAGCTAAAGAATAATTCAAACCATAAAGGAAGCAAAATATCATTCCCTAAGTTGTATATAAAGAAGATTAAACTTTGTATATAGGTGAGTCAATATATAAAAGTCATAAATATAAAAATTCCAAATATATTTACAATAAAATGAACAAGTTATATTAGTCAGACTATGGATTATAAAAAAAAATCAATAATATAAAAGTTTTCAAAGAAAAAAAAACTAATTATAAAGTATCTGAAGATTATTATAATCTTTGAAACAAAACGTTTATAAAGATTTTTTTGTAATAAAAAAACTATTTTCTCTCTTTTTGATTGTTTAAGTTTTTTTGAAATTTTTTGTTTATCTCAATTTGATCCTAAATTTCAAATAATAAAAATTTTCATTAAAAATAATTAATTGGCTAGCATAAAATATATTAGTTTTTGAAATATAAACAAGTTTTCATTGATTATATGGGCAATTATTCTTGAAGACGATCAAAATATTAAATATGATTTTTTTGGTCCCATTTTTTAATAATACATATATAATGCAAATTTTAGGATCACAATTATAAGGTCCGAAAAATCCCTGTCTGCCTTCAAAAATAATTACTCATATTCATATATTCTAATAATATTATTGAAAAATATCTTAAAATATTTATCTTCAAAAACTTAAGTTTCTTAATAAAAATATATATAATATTAAAAAATTAAAAGATATGTAATATAAATTACAAATTTTTATTTCTATTTAAGTTTTTTAGATAATAATAAAGTTTTAATAAATAAAAGTTGAAGTCTAAATACTTTTCTTGAGATCTTTTAATTCAATATTTATTTAAAAAAAAAATCAATTGAATTAACTTATTTAATATTATAGGTAATAACAAAAAAAATTTATTTTAAAACTTAAATAAAATAAAAAAACTATTTCAATAAAACAGATATTTTTTAAAAAGAAATTAATTATTCTCTTTTTTATTTTATTAATTTTTTTTTTCTTTAACCTTAACAATTCAAGATTTTTAGATTAATTAATAATAATAAACCATTTTTTTTTTATAACCTGCTATCAGATTAATTATATAGTATATACTTTATTAAACATAATATAGGCTATACTATTTACAATATTACTAAAGCTAAAATACTAACTAACTTACTCATCTTAATTTATTATCAAACTCTAAGTACAACTTTGAAAGTGATTTGTTACTTCATTTATAGTTTGGATAAATACTTTTCTACTATGAACATCATTGCCTGCAGTCATTACTGCAGATCACTGGTCAAGATTCTGATCGAGCCTAAAACCCAACTATTTCATTTCACTTTTAACTTATATTATTATTATCCTTGTTAAACCTTTTTTTGAACATTCTTCTTCTGTTTTCTTTCTTTCTTCTCTTGACTTTTTTGTTTTTCTTGTTGAATAAGACTTTATAGACCATCTTATTTTATTTTTTCAGAAAATTTCTCGAGCTTTTTCCTATTCTATTACTAGTTCACATCATTTGTTTCATACTTCTTTTCTAAAGTAATTCAAAGTTTTCTTTTGGCAATGAAGTATCCATTTTCTGGTAACTGTACCTATCTTTTTTTCTTCACATTCGAGTTCCCCTACTTCTCTTAATAGATTCCTTTTGATTAACCCTGAAAGAAAACTGACTGAGTCTTGACTATTTATGGATATTCTTTCAATAAGTTTTATTGCCCATGCTTCTATTTTTCTCATTTCTTTTCGATCTACTGTTGAAATATCACTGTATTCTTTTTGAGCTTGGTCTTTTTGCTTCTACCTCTTTTTTTTAAATTCTTGGTATATTATCTCTACACCTCTTGACCAGGTTTTCTTCATTGTATTTTTATATCTTGGGTATTCCAAAAGATGTTCTAATGTTTTCTCCTATTCTCCACATGCTAAGTAGTCATTTTTGTGATATAGGTCTGCTCTCCTGATCACTAGTTTGGCCATTGTCAGTAGTTCATTGTTGATTAGCTTTACTAGAAAACTTTTCTGCTATGAGTTTTTAAAGGAAGTGTTTCATATGTGTTCCTTTTTTAGTCTTTCTCTTATCATGTCCCATGAATAGTTCTACTGATTTTCTATTGGAAGATTCCATTTGTCCTTGGTTCAGTTTTGTTGTGATTAACAATATGTTGTTGTTTTATTATTTATCTTTTTATGAATTGTCTTATGGGACTATCTAGTATTATATCCTGTCATTTCACTTCTGTAATAATCTTGTCAGATTTAAAGTCCTTCCACTGGATTGTAGAGAGGTTTAGTGCTTCTTTAGCCAACTTGTCTGTTAAATTGTTTTTCTTGATATTGGTATGCACCTTAACTTTAATCAACTTCAACTTTATATTTTTTGTTTTGACAATATTCAGCATCCTTGCCCAAAGGTACCAGTTTTTCTCTTTCAGCCATCTTCTATAAGTCATTTTTGAATTATCTTTTTTCAACTTGTGCTATTTAGATATACATATTTGACTATCTATATAGATTTCAGCTAAGCTTTCTACTGGTATTACCAATAAGATTGTAATCATTGCTGCCAGCTCTGCTCTTGTGGATAATGATCAATTTTGTATACCTGCTTGAAAACTACTTCCTTGACCTTTATCCCTTGTTTAAATTCATATCATTCCTATTCTGGTTGTTTCTTTTCCATGATCTATTAGGAATCCATCTGAGTAAAACTGGAATTTCTCTTATTCTTCAAGGTTTCTTTATAAAATTTTTTTTAAATGGTCTTGATAGATTCTTTCTTGAATATATTTTTTAATAATTCTTGTTTTTTATCTTTCAATTATTATCTGCAGTATTTGGTTTTTATTTACTTGAGATGTTATAGTACACTGAATCTTGTCTATTATTTTACTTTCCAGTATTTCTTTTTTTATCGGAATTCTTAGTTCTTTGATAGTTCTTATTGATTTGCATTTATTCAAGAAAGTGATTTCATGAAGCTTATCTCTATTATCATTTATAATGCAAACACCATTACTGAGTATACCATTTGCACATCCTTTGCACTGGAACAAAGTTGTTTCTTGATTTTCTGTTTGTTCTTTACAGTTAAAGTGTACCAGTTCCTTTTCTGATCTTGAAACTTTTCTCCAGATTAATCTTGCTAAACTTTTGTTTAGAATACACTAGGTTTTTTGTCTCTTGTCTCTACATAAGTTAAGTTTTGGATAGTCAGGTTCCCATAAGATATTGTTATTATATCAATTCTCCATGATTTTTTCTATTATTTTTGGTATCAATAGGTGTAACAATCTGTCCTGTCTATTTGAAATTGGTCCTTTACTTGTTTCTTGAAGAAATTGAATCAATCTTCACTCTTTTAGTCTCATGGTTTTCTTCTCTATGATCTGATCAAGATACATTAGTCTGTTATTGTGCAAGAATAAATAGCTTTTCTATATTCTTCTTTTGATAAATATTTCTGAATTGAGTTGTTTTCTTTTTTCTATTCAAAGGTTTTATTCTATTTCCAGCTTTGAAAAGTTATCCCTAGATCCTTTGTGATTTCGAGTATTTGTATTAAGAAGTTGCCCTTGTTCACTATTTAATCTAGTCTTTTATAGTTAAGCAAGTGTTAAGGTTCCCAGTATTTAGCTATGTTTGTTTAAGTCTGATAATTGTTGTGAGTCCTGTAGAACCTTTATCATTTAGCCTATTGCAAAGACCTGTAACTTGGCTTTCTCTTTGTAGCATCCATATACTTTTGAGGCTATATATTTTGGGGTGGTATACTACACTATTAGATACTGATTTGCATAATGTACTTTTGATCTTGAATAGTTTATGAAATCTAGTTGTTAGGTCATTGTATGTTTTCTATGATAATATACTATGCTGTATTCGAAATTCTATTTTTGAAATTAGGGTTCTATTTAAAATATAAAGGGCTTGTTTATCTGTTACATTTTTCTTTTTTAGTGTTCTAGTTATCAAATCGATTTTCCTGTGAATTTTTTCTATTATTTCTACTGAAGTTTTTTGATTTCCTATTCATATACCTAGAAATTTGAAATAATCATTTCTATTTAACTCTTTTATCTCTTCTTTGTTTATTCCAGCTTTGACACTTCTAGGATATCGACTAGGATTGTTAATAGTAATGAGAACTGATTTACTACTATTAATCTGAGAGTCATTGACTTTATAAAATATTCTTGCTGTTTCTAAAATTTGTTTCATATCCTTTTTTAATCTAGCTATCCATATAGTATCATTCATAAAAGCTATGGTAGCATATCTAAATTCTAGCTTATGTTCTTTCTTTTTATCAAAATCCAGGTTTCACTTGACTGACATTATATATTCTTTGTCTTTGTCATTTTGAATTTTGTATAATAAAGGATCATAAAATATTTTTTATAATAGTGGTAAAATGGTTTCTCCTTGATCTATACCATCTCCTCCTACTATTGATTCTGTTAGATTATTTTTATATAGTATTTTGAATTTTCTATTTACAAAAAAGTCTATAATAATTTTAATGAATCTTGCTAGAATTTTGATTCTTTCTATTGTCTTTTGTAATATATCCAAACTTATAGTATTATATACTTTGGCTGTATCTTGAAAAAATATCCATAATTCTTTTTTATTATCTCTGGTTTCTTCACAAATATTATTTAATACTTGAATAGGTTTTGCTATACTTTCTCCAGGTAGACTGGTAAAGTTTGAACCCTTCAGGATGTTATATATTTTGCAAATATTATTTAGTCTATTGGTAAGAATTTTTGTAAATCATTTTTGGATAAATTCCAGAAGAACAATTGATCTCGTGTTTTGTAACTTGCAATTTCATGTTTTTGGCTTGGCGATTGGATAAATGTGGCTTTGTTTTTATCTATCAGGAGTAATTTTAAGCTCTAGAAACTTGTTCAGTATCTTTCGAAGATATTTTTTACCTTGAATGCTTAGTTTCTTAAGCCTTTTATAATATATTTGTGATCTATCAGAAGCTTTATTATTTGATAATATTTGTAGAGTTTGTTAGAGTTCTTCTTGTGATATAGAAGTTAGAAGTTCTTTGTACCATATGTGATTAATGTCTATTCTATACTAGTCAAAAAATAAATAATTTGGCATATTAATGACATAAATAAATCATCAATCTATTTTTACCATATAATTTAGCATATAATTTGATATAAATAAATCATCAATCAATTTCTATTATATAATTTGGCATATAATTTAAATTATCAATCAATTTCTACTATATAATTTGGCATTATTTGTCATATTTCACCATTTTTACTATATATTTCATTAAATTTTTTCTCAAAAAATCATTAGACATTTGTCAAAATTTGTGCATTTGCTGAATTTTTAATTATATATTATATTTATGATTTAGAGAAATTACAGTTAAATATTCATGAGAGTTTTGTTGATTTGAGGTTCTATATTTAAATAGAATAAATCAGCCAAAAATATTATGAATAGGGAATATGCATTTACGTCTAACTGAGTAAAATTTGGTACTCCACAATTCAATATTTGTGTCATTTTTAGATCTGAAATAAAATCTATTTTCTGCCAAATTTACCAGTTTGTATCACTAAATAAAGGCCAAATTATGTTCAATAACATTATTCTGAAAGTTTATCGAATGTGTAAAGAAGAATTGAACTTGTCCCAGATATAAATCAACACTTCTATCGTGATTTACAAATCTTGCTAATATAAATGAGCCCTTAATATTTTGTTAAGATATAACAGAATCAAATATTTCACTTTCAATTTGGCATCTACCATATTGATATGCTCTATTCCAAATAATTATCAAATTTTTATTATCTTTCGTAAATGGCTTCCAAAGTCTATGGTTTCATAAGATGCCTCATAGTATTTGACTAATAGATCTAATATTTCAATAGATACCTCTAATTTGATTTTTTCGAGTGCAAGAGTTCACCTGAAAAATGTTTGGATCCATTAATTATTGTTTTGTGAATATTATATGTGTTGTTTAAAAATTAATATAACTCATTAGCCAAAAACTGATTTAGTTCAAAAATTGAGACAATATTTGGGCAATTATTTAAAATTTCAAGCTCCTAATTATTAGTATAGAACATAGTTAGATTAATAATTCGACAATTATTTATCAATCTTTGTATTAATTCGGGTTCAATATTTCAATAATTATTAGACAATGAACCTAGATTAAAAATTTGTTAAAATTCTACTTTTGAATATTAAATTTGTTTAAAAACATACTTAATATACCATTTATTCTCTCAAATGAAAAGCACCAAAATATATACAATGGTCTATAATTACATATGCATTCATATAAATGTAATAAAAGATAAAAATTCAAAGTAATTTATTCTTCCTCATATTTTCGTTCTATTAGTTTGATCATTATGACTAATTTTTCATGAGCCTCATTTAACAAATTTTGTCTTAAAATTTAACATACTAAGATTTGACAGATCTTGACAAAATTCGTTGAAATTTTGTGACCCATATCTGAAAGATGTTTTCATAGAATGATAGTTGCATATATTGTGAAAAAATTTCTCTACTGATCAGTAGTAAAGTTTGAAAATCCTTTGCCACTATTTACTTTTCTTGAAATTTGGCCAATATCTAATAACACTTGAAAATTTTTCATTATTGATTGTATTTTATTCAATGAATTATTTGTCAGTATCCCTTTTTTGATCTATATTTGTTTAACAAGCCATTTATCAATACTTAAGAAAAGACAAGGTATAGGATCAATAATTAAATGTCGAATTGAATCAAAATAAGGTAGGTGAAGGAATTCAGACTATCTGGCATAATTCTCATTGACAAAACATTTTCATATTGCATTCAAGTTACAGCGTCTCTATTCGATAGAATCTCATTTATGTGTTGCCAAATCTCTTGATATAAACCATTTGTTTATATCCTTCATACCACCAAAATTATAATGATTATTTTCATAATTGATATTTTTCTTGCAACAATGATATAACACTAGTGCCGAAATGTATCCACACATTTTTCGTGAAGCAGGAATATTACATAAAATTAAAATTAAGACCACCTGAATTATTTTTTTCTCTTCATTTTCAACAGTTGAATCGAGCTTTATTCCTTGCCATAGTTGTATTAATTCATCGACAATTGAAAAAAGGTAATTGTTTATTTGATGTAAACTTGGTTCACTAGAACCTGGTAATATGTCAAGAATCAATATATTTTCATGTTTAAATCATATTTCACGTGACAAATTTGCAATAGTCATACAGTATATATAACTCTAGTACTGTATGCTTTATTATTAAATAGTTAAAACCAGTTGATATTTAGTACCAATTCCAAATGCGAATCAACCATTTCTTTACTAAATAATAATTCTGAATTTTCATCTTTAAAAGTTTTTCAAATATCATCATTATAGATATCACATAGAAGTTTGTCAATGCTTGATCAATTTACCCAATGC
>CAJVPT010002201.1:0-18378 GCA_910592055.1 Acaulospora colombiana | reverse complement strand
TTTAGTAGCATGTATGATATCTTTTTGTAATCCCTATAATGTACAGTTGCATATTACTTTATCAAGCTAATAAACAAAGCCGAGCCAGCTTAAAAAAAAAAAATTTGCTATGTAAAATATGATTTATGTATAAAAATATATTAATTCTTGATATATTATTAGGTTCTAATAAATTCAATTTATATTAAATAAATTATTATATTTTTTAAATTGTTAACAAATTGATACTCTATAGTAAGAAATAAAACTCAATTTAATATCAAAAAATAGAGAGAAAAAAATAATTTGTATGGTCTTAATTCTAATTTTATATATATTTCTATAGTATAAAAAGTATATAAACATATTTTTAAAAAAAAAACTCTTTTTCACAGATTTATTTTTTCTAAAAAAAATTTTTTTATAGTAATTTTTAAAGAAAAAGAAAATATGAATGGAGAGATGCTCTCTTAAATAGAACTTTATAGCAAAATGATTCAATAGAAATTTAACTACAATGAAAACATTCTTGCAGATAATATAAACAAGTCGCACAAAGAAACAATAATGTAAACAGTAAATGAAAACAATATAAACAAAGAGAAAGTCAAAGAAAACAATCAAAATGAAATCTGTAGGCAAGACTTTAATAATCTACATTTGTTTTAAAACTTAGCAACACAGGTTACAACATCCAATGCATTAATAGTAACTATCCAGACTACCAACTGAAGTAAGGAAATCAAAGAAAATATTTTAGTTACTAAAGATATAACAGCTAATTAACCCAACAATACTCAACAACACTTAACATAAAGATGCAAAAAGAAGCTTTCTGAGAATCAATCACAGAGATACAAGGAGTAAAACATATAAATGACTCAGATATGGATATGAAGATAAAGAAAAAATAACAAGTCTCAACCTTATGCTGATAACAAGTTGATGACAAGGATAAACAGAAGTTAAACAGTTGAATCACTAAATCAAGATAGCTTTTTCCTTTCAATAAAACCATTCATTATGGTAGAGAGAGAGTTAAAATCAATATTTTTGCTATGAACTTGATAAACAAAACTATAGCTCAAAAGATAGTTTTTTTTATTAAGACCTTAAACTTACCAGAAGAACTAATAACAATCTGAAATAAAAAGAAAAAAGAGGTAGAACACGTCATTGCTATTTTAAGTAATAAACAAGAAGCAATCGAGATTTGTAACAACCCATTATCCAAAAAATACATGAACTTTATATAATACACAGACCTAGTCTTAAAAAAAAAAACAGTATCAGAGTATGAGTTATTTCTCTAACACCAAAATCATAGAAGTGTAGCAATCCTTTGCTAAATATGAAACAATTAGTAATATCACAATATCAATACTCAAATATAGCAGATAGTAATGATCACTTGCACAAATAAAGAGGACAAGATACTTTAATTGACAGATAGAGCATTCTCTTCAAATCAGACTTAGTAAGAGTTTTCAATTCAAAATGGAATGTAAATATGATGAAAGAATATTGTCAAACTATAGTAAAACTTACTGACCTTTTATCCAATATCATTTCATTTAACCTAAGAAGAATTTATAAACAAACCAAGGCCAAGACCTGCTACATTCAAAAAGGATATTATATCAAAGAAAGAGATTCGTAGTCATTAATTTTATTAGTCAGGAAGATTTAAAAGCTATTTGATCTCAAAAATTCCAACTTGGAGAATTTAATTGCACCTAGTAACCAATCGAAGCCAAACTATACATAATTTTGATAGCCTGGATCATCTATCTAATAGCTGCCCAATTAAAAAAAAAAGAATACAATAGAAGTAATATAACAAAGAACAAGTGAACAATTTTGGAAAACTATATAACAAGTTCAAACTAGTATGCACTATTCCAATTAAAAATCAAACCAGATCCTTATAACACCATTATATCAAGCCAAGATTCTATGCAATAGCCATCAAATCTGAACAATGCCAATTAAGTCAGGCAGAAGAGAGCATCCCAATACTAGCTAATACCATGGCCTTTCTAAAGAAATTAAACAAGAAATCGAAGAGATCAAAGAAAATGTAATCACCTAAATAAAAGAGTATATACTTAAAGATTCCAGTAAACAACCACTAGATACCATGATATCTGAGAATAAAGAAAAAGATCTCTCAAATCAAAACAAGACTCATATTACACAACTAAACAAGAAAGAGCACTCCAACATCTGAGTTTAACAATAACAGATTCATAAGTTCATAAGTAGGATGGATCAAAATATGTATAAGACATTAAATATAATTATCAATAAGCTATACATCAGAATCTTCAGTACTGAAAAATTTACCATATAACAATTATAACACACAATCAGAAAAAACACTTAAGGAAACACAAAAATAATTTTTATCAGACCTCACTACCTATACAAACAACCATACACTAGAAGACAGTTCTAGTAACATTAACTCTATGGCAAATGCTAAAATAGACTTTTAACATTCAATTTGACAAACCATAACTATTAACATTCAAGGTCAACAAATAAATACAAAAGAGAAATCTGGTTCAACTGGTGTGCTACAAAGAGCTGGAATATCATAGCAACTATTGAGACTAAGGATACTCACCAACAATAAAACATTGAAAATATTTACTCTACAATATAATTTGGTCACACAATAATGAACAAACACTTGGACAAGGATTTATCTGAGGATCAAAAAAGATATAGCTGATCACATTTACAAGCATGACACCTGGAAAGGAAGATTTATCTATATAG
This sequence comes from Acaulospora colombiana, assembly GCA_910592055.1. Lineage (NCBI taxonomy): Eukaryota > Fungi > Glomeromycota > Glomeromycetes > Diversisporales > Acaulosporaceae > Acaulospora > Acaulospora colombiana. Next base: position 15,615 of record CAJVPT010002201.1, on the reverse strand, counting down.
ACCTTGTTTTCCTCAAGAAATAAAAATTCAGAATTATAGGCATTTATTTCTAAACAGATAAGAGAGATAAAGGATGGCAAGATACCTTCAACAAACTGAAGTAATGGATGAGAGAAGCCCTTCAAAAAACTAGCACTTTTTATCTTAGAAGATCCCAATAGAGTTCTCAATTCAGTATGGAACAAAAACAGTATAACAAACAAATAATATCTAACAAACAGATAGGCTCCCAAATAGAAATACTTATAGATCATATCCTGAAGGACATATATATACTCTACAATCCAAGTAAAAAAGAATTTATCTAACACTAAAATGATAGCAGCAGTAGGATTGATCAAATTTGGATAAACATACTCTATTCATGGCAAAGCAGGAAAGTCTACATTGGAGAAGTCCTAGATCCTCTAATTTTTAGTAATCACAGACCTATCATAACTAAGATAAAAATATGGCAACTAAACTTACACAAGATGATCTCTTATCATTAGCCAAACCATAGATACAACTAGTAGCTAACCAATAGCAAACAATGAAAAAAATTCTTTCTAAAAGTTGACAAAGCCATAGATAATCAAAGACAAAGCCAAAATTGATATATAGGCAATGGAACAGTATATGCAGCTAAATATGGATCTCTAAAGGGGAAGGCAGAGACAAAAGTCAAATGTCTCTCTCTAGGAAACATTAAAATTTTTAAATTAATAACTATAAAAAAACTATACACAATTGTTTTTCATTATTCAAATTGTTAATTTATAATATTTCCTGACTTTTGTCTCTATTAAAGTAAAGAGCTATGAATTTTGTTCCTTTAAAAGGGATATAAGTGATCTGTGAAATTTTATATGCTAAATACTTTAGGGACCTATTATTATATGCAGCTACATTCTAAAAGCAACCAAGCTTCACATTTCAAAAAGAAAACTATATAGGAAAAAAAGAATAATCATGAAGAAATATATAAATAAAATTCTTTAATACAGATGTAACTCTTTTATAACAAACTAAAAACCATTCAGAAGATAAAAAAATCTCTTTTCATCCTATCAAAACAACTTTAGGAAAAGTTTCAAGATGTCTAGCAGCATCTAATAAAGCTAAAGGTGGAGTACCCCAACAATTTTCCATAGTACTGACTAGATTATATGCAAAAAATCATATATGGTTACAAAGTCATCATTCAAGCAATTATTTATAGAAAACAAGTTCTAGCAATCAAACACAGAACTTTAAGCAGACAAGCATACTTAGTAACAAACAAAAAAGAGATGATCAATAGCATCATGAAAAAACTCAGAAGAGTCATTATTCTGGACAAGATTATTATAGAAGGTAAAGAAGTATTAATCATAACCAACCCAAAGAAAATTAAAAGCAGGGTTAGACAACACTTCCAAGACTGGACATCAGCCAAAAACATCAAACTAATTTCCAACTTTCTATATAGGTAACATAATACGAATCAAAAAAGAACATCAACTCCAGATAGTATCATTCAGTTCTTATTGAAATATCCACTGAAGAAATCAAAAAAGCAATCCAAAAAGAAGTGCAAAATTGGTTCCTGGGAGAAATCAAATCCTCTACATAGCATATAAAAAATTGGAAGCTAAAGTAATAGAAGAAATTCATTTCCTTTTAATAGAATTATTAGAGAAGGTAACACTCCAAACATTTGAAGCAAAGATTATATATACTTAATATTAAAACCAAAAGATTGGCAAACCAACCTAGATATCACAAAATCAATTACACTCCTGAATGCAAGGAGAAAGATTTTCACAAAAATCATCATAGGCAGATTGGAATACTATATAGTAGATCACAAAATTCTCTAAGAACTAAATTGAACAGCACTTACTGACTATAGCATATAGAAACCATTCCATATAATAAACAATATTATCAAATATGCAAAAGATATAAATAAACAAGCTTGGATCCTTAGTCAAGATATATCAAAGGCATACAATTTAATCAATCTGAAAATGTAACCCTAGTACTTAAATTCATTAGGATCCCTCTTCAGATCATTAATGTTCTTTTAAATATACTTTACCAAAGACAAAATATAGTATTGACATATCATGGACCTACAGCAAAATACAATATTGAGGATGACAATGATCAAGAGGACACAATATCTCTACTCCTCTGGTATATTTTCTATGGTTCCTATATAACCAAAATTGATTAAAACTTTATAAGATATACAATCTCTTCGAAGACATATAAAAATTTCTAAGAAGGCTAGTCAACAAAAAATTCAATATTGTAGTTAGCATCTATATGGATAATACCACCTGAATTATGGACAATGTAAAAGATATAAGGAAAATTATTAAAAAAGTTAAGGACTTCTATTGTATCAATGATATTAAAATCAATCCATAAAAATCACAACTAATAATTATTAATAGAAAAGAAAATGACTTCAAGCAAGGAATAGTAATAGACAATCAAACCATCTAGGTTTGCTCCAAAGAAATGCCAGTTATAATTATAGGATGTAACATAATAACTCAGAAAAGAAAGATTATCAATAAATCCTAATCTAGCAAAAATTCAGAAAGACCAAAGCATTAATAGGAATGAAAATCCTTATAGACAAATAAATGTAATATACAATAAACCATTGTTCTAATCCTCAGTGCTGAATACCTGTGCAATAATAAGGTTCTATCAGAAAAATTATGCAACATCCTTATGAATAACATTATTTCAATCTTTAAACACAAATTAGGCCTAGTCACAACAACTTCCAACAATGTCCTATACAATAAATTTGAATAAAAAATAATATATCTTTGGAATAAACAATTACTACTACACATCACAAATTGAATCAATAAAATCAATAAAGCCAATATGATAAAAGAAATAGCAAGAATAATACTACAAATCCTGAAAAATAAATACTGGTCACCACTACCTATTATAAACAAAATAGAAGGCCTTTTGAAAAGGCTAGGCAACAATATCATATATAACATCATTTAATTCTTGAGGAGACATGGCTTTATAGCATATCTGCCACAAAAAATCCATAGCCTGACCCTAATAAAAAAAGTTGATATCTCAATTAAAGATATAATGAGCAAAGTCTTCTTTACCAAATATTGAAAAAACCTAAAGAAATATAATATTCTTTTTATAGGGCACTTCTCAATACAAATAGAACCAAAGCTTTGAAATGATATCAAGTCATCCAAATTGATAAAAAATTTATTCCAAGTTCAATCCCAGGATAGTTCACTATTGTTCAAAATAAACTCAGAACAATACTAAAAATCAAAGACCCAGTAAATATCAATATAACTAAAAATATCTTTATATAAGGCATACCCATTACTAACCTTCTCTCAACTAGACCTTATTGAATCTTCATAATAAAAGAAGACATTTCAACTATTGATAAAAGACAATGAAAAATAGATCAAAACACTACTAAATACAGGCACTACACATAAAACCCAGAAAGTTCTTCACTAGAGACATGTGAAGGATACACAATTAATAGCATAGAGAATTAAATTAAAGAATGCAGCTTAATAGCCACCAAATGACAATTCATGTCAATACTAATTCATAAAAGCAAGTTCTTAACAAGAGAAGTAACTACATAGAGAAAGAAACAACCTAAAAAAACAAGGTCTTTTACAACTTCTTATCCATTATATTCTCTAAATATACACATGCCTCTCAGCTTAACAGGAAGCAAACATTGAAATTTATCCTCTAAAAAGCACATATATTATCACAAACATCTAAACAAACTACTCAATAACTCTACAGAAAGCCTGAAAGCATTAGCAATAACCAGAGAAAAACTAGAAACTATGCTATTTTTAAAATATTTACTGATTATTTCCTAAACAGCTTCAATGAAAAAACTATATAGGTCTGGACTGGATTATTATTACTCTAGATTTGAAGGAGTACACTTTTTAAGGACAAGTAATAATACACCCATCATCTATCAGAATAGAAATCACAGCAATTGTCATATCACTTAGTATTCTATTCAAACATAATTTAGTAACTTTATATATAAACAGCCAGACAGAAATTAATAGTATATTCAAGACCCAAAAGAAAAATCCAGAAAAAATCATAAAAATATAAAAAAATTCAAACCCTCTTTTTTAAATAACTGGCTTGTGCAAACAAAACCAGATAAAATTCTTTCTATGCAAAATAAAGGAATATTCAGAAATCAAACATAATGAACAAGTCGACCATTTGGTACAGATTGATAGATAAAAAAAAATGAGATTGGATAAGAAAGTGATCAAGATACTAAGAATACAACATGGTTCTCTAGAAATAGTTTCACAATGGAACAACATTTTTATAGAAATTCTTATAAAGTTGATCACAAAAAAGCTTATCTAGACAAATCATCTAGCATAATAGAGACTCCTTAACCAAACAAGATACAACTATAATAAAAGAATAGTGAAAGAATATATCAGTAGACAACTACTATCCTATTATAACCAATCAAAATAAGTAATCATAATATTGACTGGAAAGATCAAAAACTAAGAAAATTTTGTTTTAGCATTTGAAATAATGAACTGTTAATCAAATGCAAACTCTATACTAAAACTTCCTTCCTGTACAAGAACATCGAATACTTTAAATAACATGAATCAAAGACCAACACATATCCTTTTATCTGCAATCAACTCAGATCCACCATTGAAGAATTTCTAATCAATACTGTAATCACTCATATCAAAGCTATACAATACAAGAAAAGGGAAAAAATTTAAAAGCAAATTCATAAGCAAAATGAACCTGAGATATAAAAAATACTTAATAACAAGCATCAGAAAAACTTTCTTCAAAGAACTAGTCTCCTATATTCACACTGCCATTCTTGATAGACTAAATATAAAGATCTGCTTTATCCAAATATAGATTGATATAATTAATTTCCTATAGAAAACTTGGATAGAGAGATATAAAACATTTCAGAAATAGAAGGTCACTATGGATATTACAAAAAGAAGAAAAGATAAGCAAAATATAAGATTAAAAAAGAAGATTCAATATTCAATCAAAGGAAAAGATATATAAATGATCAATACATTAATTTCATCAATGATTTTATAAATCAGTGGCTCACAAATATTATAGACAACTTCTGTATTTTTGAAATTTATTTTAGTACTAGCCCAGCCTTGGCAGGTTAACCCTCTCACAAGGAATAATAACAAGCCACAAGGTGAGTACTTCAAGAAGAGAATTCTTCTATTGAATTTTGTTTAATAATAAATAGATAGCAAGTTTTAAAGTAGCTATACTATGTAATTTTTCTGCAAATAATAAATAAAACAAGGTTGAGACAGTGTAAAAAAAATGTAACCATATTTTGATATTAGTATTATGTCATTATTGCAAAAGAATGCAATTATAAAAATAATTATTTTAATTTTAATAATATAGAAATATAAATAAATAGTTTATATTGAAGTGGAGAATAATTCAACTTATCCAGCATACTAGCAAAGGCCCTATCCCAGGATAATATGATATTTTACAAAGAACAATAGCTAAAGAAAGTATAGAAGACCTTACAACATTTTGAAAAAAGAGGTGGGAAGAAAAGTAGTATAGCAGGCTAATTAGTAAGTCTGTTGCTAATGATCAAAAGCTCGCATAACCTATGAATAGAAGAGTCCATTCTTCTATCACACACACAAAATACAACACCAAAATCAAGGCAAAGGTGTAAAAAGATTTGGGCGAGTCTCAAGGTAGTTTTCCCCAAAACTACTTATAACTTCACTGTTATAACAATCTATTCAAAAGATTCGTTTTAAGATTCGTTATTTTATTAAGTCATTGAAAGAAGTTATATTTATACATTTTACATATAAGGCTATTACATAATTACTATGGCTATTCTAGTATTATGTCATGCATAAATTGCTTCTTGGTCAGCTAATTTTCTATTACCTCAACTCATAGTTTTTTATCTTTTTGACACAAATAGATTGTTCGCATATTCTTCTAGCTTGCAAGGGGTATGGTGATAATCAGCAATTGATTGTTTTGCATAAGCTTCAGTCGCATCACAATTGTTGGTTACATGACCATGGGGAAAATTCTGAACTTTGTTTGACTTCTTTGGCCTTTAACAGTTGCTATTAAAATGCACTAAACCTGAATCTGGTAGAGATAAATAAAAGAAAACCTGGATAGTTATTTAAAATAAGAATCAACAAATAGTATAAGGAAAACTGATTCAGGAGAATAATCAAGATACTGTGATAATTTATCATTTCAACTATCAAGAAATAGAAGATGGCCTAGAAACAGTTCTTATCAAATGTACAGAATGCTCATTAAACAATAGAAATGGAAATGAATGTAATATAGAAATATAATAAGATTTGATCTATACTATACAATTCTTAAACCATCAAAAAAATATTAGAAGAGTACAAGCACTAAAAGTTTCTTGTTCTTTATTGAAACTAGATAGTATAATAATCAAAAGTATAGTCCTAGAAACCCAAAATCTGACAAATGATCAAATTGAAAAAATGAAACAAGTATTAATAGGAAATTGGGAACAAGAACTACTCAGAGACAATATTAAGCAAGGAGTATATTAAAATCACCTACTTGAAATTCTCCAACACAATCAAGGATCACAGGAGAAACTGAACTTTTACTCTGTTAGATCCTTAATTGACCATGGAAACAAGAATACAAAAATGGGTGCAGTATGGATACAAACAGAAGGAGCTAGAAAAGAAAGTAAATTTTAGACAGGAGTCAAAAACTGGCCCTCATTCACAAGGGCAGAACTGGTGGCATTATTTACAATAGCTTTAGTAGCTCTGATAGACAGTACTGTTGAGATCTTTACAGATAGTCAAGTATGCATTTCTAAATAAAAAAAGCTAGAGAAAGAAGACCCGAAAATGACATACAAAAGATGACTAAAAGAAAAGAATTGGTTATTATGGGCGAGAATGCTAAATCTTGTAAAGAAAAAGCATATCCAACTAACTTTGATCAAGGTTAAAGCCCACTCTAATGATCTATGGAATGAAAAAGCAGTCCGACTGGTCAAAAAGGCATTAAATCTATCAGCAATAGTATGGAAGAGTCTCAAATCAAGCAAGATACCTACAGAAACTATGTGACAAGAAGAAGTGGTAGACATTTTAATACGATAGTTCATCAAACAAATCAATAAAAGATCAATAGCTCTATTATGGACACAACAATATAGAACAGAAACAAAATAGCATTACCAAGTTCACAAGCATTAAATTTACTTATGGGATCTGGTATGGGATAGGTTAAAAGATGGAAATATATGGGATATCTCCTTCAAAAGCTCACAGAGAAAACGTTTTCTGATTAAATTGATCAATGATGAACTATCTACCTTAAGCAAGCTAGTAATAAGAAGACCCGATTTATACAAGTAAGCAAGATGTATAGTATATAATCAGCATCAAGAAACAATAAAACACTTATTAAAATGTTCTGGTCATAAAATTGAGATTCTAGTGGCATGGTAAAAAAGATTTGAGACTTTTTTTAAAGAATTTGACAAGTTGTATCAAGAATGTAAGAGGAAAGTGGATAAAAAAATAGTACAACTAGCAGTTGACAATAGAAGAAAAAAATGTGAATTAGATAAATGGGTCTCCAGACTAATAAAATTAGCCTCGCAAACTAGTTCAAGCACTCTCAACTTTTGCACAAGATTAGTAGAAAGTAACACAATCAAAGAAGCTGCTAACCTAAACTATTATAGAAAGAAGTTGGGAACAATAACAAAAAATAAATTCTAAAAATACAAAAAAGATTTGCAACTAGATTCGAAAGCAAGTCTGAAATGTGAAATGTGAAAAGATTATTGAATGGGAACAAGAACAAAGAATTAATAGAAGAGCAAAATGTAAGAAGACATATGAAGCAAGAAGGCAAGACCTGCAAAATAATTCTAGTCACAAAAGCACAAGGTAAAGAAAAGAAGTAAAAGAGAGTGAAAATAAAAATCTGATAGAAATTATAAGAAATGGGATTAAATATGGAATGAAGTGATTGGGTTTTGATCCTTGTCAGAATATTATGCAGTGATCTGTAGCAATGACCTGCGGATGATGATGTTAAAAGTTGAAAGGGTTTTCACTTAAACTACTAACAGAGCGATAAATTACTTTTGAAGTTGCACTTAGAGTCCTAGATAGATATAAGACTTTGATGAATGAGTTAGTTAAAGATTTAGCTTTAGAGACACATATATAATGTATAGCTTACAATTGTTTAATAAATCATACATAACTAGTCTGATAGAGGGTTATAATAAAAAAATTGAATAGTTTATACTGAAAAAATTATTAAAATATATAATAAATGAGATTCTATTGAATAAGAGTATTATAACTTAACACATATAAAAATATTTTATTGGTAAAGATTATTCCAGAAGGTCTGAATTTTTTTGCCTATCTTATTTTGATTTGATTTTATATTTAGTTATTAATTCTATATGCTATCTTTTCCTAGATATTAATAAATAGCTTGTTAAGAAATAATACTAATAAATAATATATTAAATGAATAATAATCAATAATAGAAATTTTTTAAAATATTTTTAGAAATTGACCAAATTTTGAGAAAAATAAATAGTATAGGATTTTTAAACTTATTATCAATTAATAATAAAATTTTTTATAATATATATAACTATTATTTTATAAAAACATTTTTTAGATATAGATAATCAAATTATACCAAATTTTATTAAGATTTATCAAATATTAATATATCAAATTTTAAGGTTAAATTCATTAAATAATATTTATAAAAGATTTTAATCACAATAATTTAACTAATCAAACAAAAACATGAAAAAATTATTTTAAAAATTTTTTTTATTATAGTTATATGAATACATGTATTATTATATACTATTATATGTAATTTAATGCTTTTCATTTGTGAGAATAAATAGTATATTAGATAGGTTTTTGGATAAATTTAAAATTCAAAAATAGAATTCTAATGAATTTTTAATTTAGATTTATTAACTAATAGTCATCAAAATATTAAATCTAAATTTATATAAAAATTAATATATAAATATTGAATTATTAATCTAATTATATCCTATTCTAATAATCAAGAACTTAAATTTTTAAATAATTAATTAAACATTAGTTCAATTTATAAACTAGAACAATTTTTGGTTAATAAGTTATATCAATTTTTAAATAACAGATGCAATATTTATAAAATAATTATCAATAAATTAAAATATTTTTCAAGAAAACTTTTTTATCTGAAAAAATTAAATTTAGAGATATTTATTAAAATATTAGATATATTAGTTGAATATTATAAAATATCTATAAAACTATGGACTTTTAAAGATAATTTATGAAAGATAATAAAAATTTAATAATTATTTAAAATAGAGTATTTCAATTTAGTAAATATTGAATTGAGAGTAAAATATTTGATTATATTATATTCTTATAAAATATTAAGGATTTATTTATATTAGTTTGATTTATAAATTATAATAAAATTATCAATTTATATTTGAAACAAGTTTATTTTTTTTTATATATTTAGTAAACTTTTCAAATAAGTTATTAAATATTAATTGGCCTTTATTTAATAATATAAATCAGTTAATTTAACAGAAATAAATTTTATTTTTGATTTGAAAATGGTGTAAATATTAAATTATAGAGTACTAAATTTTTCTCAATAAGATATAAATTCTTAATTCCTTTTTATAATATTTTTGATAAATTTATTTCATTTAAATATAGAATCTTAAATTAGTAAGATTTTTATAAATATTGATTATAATTTTTGCGAATTATAAATATAATATATAATTAAAAATTTGCAAATATATTAATTTTTATAAAATTGAGTATCAAAATAAAAATAAGAATTTTTTGAGAAAAATTTTAATGAAATATATAGTAAATATAATACAAATAATACGATAAATAATGTTAAGTTATATAGTAAAAATTGATTGATAATTAATTTATATTATTAATTTGTTAAATTATTTATTTTTTTAATGAATATTATATAGTAACATTATACTGAATAAAGATTTTTTGATTTATATAGTTTATCATTAATTAGTTTAATATGATGGTTTCTTTATTAAAATTTTTTAAAAGATATATTTCATATATATTTATCTTTTATTTTTTCTCATATTAAATCCCATATATAAACTTATTGCTCTAATATCTAATGGTTTTACTTTTTCTCTATTTTGTTTTATTAAGTTTATTAATAGATTATTATTTTATTGTTTACATTTTTAATATTCAATTCTATAATAATTTTATGTGAGTTGAGATTTTTTTATTCTATCAATAGAAGCTTTAAGGTTTTTTTAGTTAGTATATCTGTTTATTTGTTATAAGGGTTATTGACATATACTTTAACTTTGATAAATTTCAGATTTATATTCTTTATTTTATTATCTTTATGTTTTTTTTTGTTTATTTCAAGAATTGAGTCAAGCATAAATTTTATAATAAAATCAAAAATCTTTTTTATGCAATTTTATTTATAAATAAATTTCAATTTTATAATCAATAAAAGATCAAAAGTTTTATTCTTATATAACTTGATTATTTTATTATATATAATTCTTACATAGTATTGAGCTCTAGATCTTGTAATTGTAACTTGAGTATACTACTACTATGCTATAGATTTACAAGTATATACAGTATATCCAATTTTTTTTATTTTCGTAAAAATATGATAAGTAATATAAATTAAAAATTAAAGTATAGCAAAAACTATTATGACTTTTAATTTAAATATAATATATATAAAGCTCTAAGTTTAAATTTAAGATCTACAATATGACAAATACGTAGTTTTTAAAAACTATAAAAATAAAATAAATAAATAAAGTTTATATTTATAAAAAAAAAAATAAATGTTTTAGATAAGATTAAAATATAAAAAAAAATCATATAAGATCTTGTTTATAAAAAAATATCAGAGTTCCTTTAAAAATTTAAATAATAAAAAATTTTTTTTTATGATTTATCTAGTACAATATTATTATATTTAGTTTTTTTTTTTTTAGTATTTATGTAGCTATAACAGTGATAAAAGTAATAAAAGTTGAAGAATTTATAAAAATAATACTCCCATTTAAATTATGTATTATATTCGAAAAGAATAAATAAAAAAATAATCTATGTTATTATTTAAAATATATTTAAAAAGTGCAATATTCAACAGTTTGAATAATTTTTTAAAATATTTAAAGAATTGAAATCAACACCTATAAATAAATGAAGAAAATTGAGATTATCAATACGTATTTGAAAAATATTATAAATAATACTTTTGAAGGATTCTATAAATGCGAGTAAAACAAGAATTGCATGCCATAATTATTAATACGAATGCAGCATTATAATAAATTTCTATCCGCCGAATAATTAATCTGCATAAAAAAAAGGAAAAGAAAGGAAGAAAAAAAGAATTCTAAATGTCAGAAACGTCGCTCGGACGTGACTTTTGTGAAAATTTTTTATCAAATGCGTTAACTTTCTATATTGAAATATGCTAATTAATTACACTTCAATGCGCATTTCAATAAACCATTACATACTGTAAATAATCTTCAGAAATAAAATTAATCATTAACCTTTTTTTCCAACCGTCGAATTTCACGTGCTATTTATGCAATTATTTTTTTTTTAAAAAAAGTTACATAGTCACCAATATGATAATTTTTAGAGTTATTGTCTTGCAAAGTCGAAACCCACCCTTTGCTGCTAGTAACATATATACTAACTATTATACAACATTACACAGCAAAAACAATAATATGATTTATCGCCCATCTATTTATTTTCTTGTAGCGATCGAAGTAAACCTCGCCATCTCTTAAATCTATAAAATTTCCTCCTATAAGAGCAATTTTAAAATCTAGGATAATCCATAAACCCATAATAATCATGACAGATCGAATCGTGACGAGCAACTGATGATTCAACATGATTTTGAGGAACGTGATACGGGATGAGAGGCTCTCTGATGACCATGGAAGGATAGTATGTCGAAGTGACGCGGGATCTCAAGGAATTAGAAAAAGAATTTTGCCAAGGATGATGAGAAAATCCGTCCATGACCCCGTAATGGTTTCCGGTCGAGGATGCTGATGTTATAACTTCGGAGCTTTGGATCCGAGGTGAGAATGGAACGATCAAATTTCCTTTATCAACAGATTTATCACCTTTTTCCTGGGAATCGCCCAACCAATTAATTACGCTTGTAATTTTCATCGGATCCGAGATTTCTGACTCGGGAGTTTTACTTTGTGTATTTACCGATGGGAAATGGTCCACGATGGAAGGCAGTGTTTGAATCGATTGACGAGGAGTGTTAATGTTGAGGGGTTGGCAATGATATTTTATCTCAGTCTTGCACATATCTAAGCTGTTCTCATCCTCACTTTTAACATTTTGGATCTCGCTATTTTCCTTGATATCCTTTGACAAGCACTGTTGTTTCTTACGTAGCCCGAGCTGTTTAATGATGGCTTTGCTTGGTTCGATATTTGAGAGCTCAACATAAGCCCATGGCGGGTGAAGGTTATCGTGACTGCCTATAATAAGATGGTATATGAGAAAGGCGCAGATTTTTTATTTATAGCTGTAAACATATTGCATCGGAACTTGCCTTTTTTGTCCTCATATATAATCATATGTTGAAGGCTCCCATCAACGGTTACTGAAATTGTTTTCTTATTAAATCCTTCTTTGCTATATATAAACGTTCCCTTGTTGCAAACGTGATATTTTAAACTCTCTTTTTCGATCCTTTGTTTGATGGCCTCGTCAATATCTTCATAAATTTTTACACTGTGGAGACGATATTCAAGTTCTTGATAGAGTAAGAAGTCTCCATAGATTCTGCTCGGGGACCATTTTCTTTAAAAAACAAAAACGTCCGAAAAAAAGGTATCCGACGTTAAAATACCATCATTAGATGATTCCTATAATTTTCCACACTTACATTCCGTCGGTCCAACGCTTGATACCTGATTCGCCTTCATCATAAACGAAACTAATGTTTATGGGAAAATGAATTTACACGTTTTCTTCCGTCCCCCCTTTTTTTTAATAGATATTTTGATATTCTTTGGATATAACAACTTACACAGATCCCGGAACAAACTCCTTCTTTTCTTCCTCAAGACAACGACGAGTGATTCGCTGTAAAATTCCGAGCCGGCAAGCCTCTACGGCGCGGTGATGTAGAAAAATAATTTTTTCTGGATTAGTTAATCAAGAAGATCACATCATTAAAGACACGCGTCAATCACACGTCTCATTTCTTTTTGTACCAAAGATAATCAAAGCATCCCGAGTATTTTCGATCTTTCCTATTAGGAAGAAATGAAAAGGGAAAAAAAAAAGGAGTATATATTAGCAAAGTAACTTATTTATTGGCAGCCATTAAAACTGGTTTTCTCGTTTACAAATGAAAGCTAGTCGGTTGGCATAATATAGACTTCTAGATATACTTTACCTCGAAAAGTTTCCATACTTGGTGAAAAGATAGAAACCTTAGGTTAAAGACGGGAGAAAAAAGAATTAAAATAACTTTGTGGCTAAGAAAGAAGGATGATGAAGTATTGAAAGTATGTTTGATTTAGATTGAATACACTTCACTAATTAAAATAACTTGAGGTTATGTACGTGACCAAGAGTTTAAAAGGGTTATTAGTACTCTGGGAATATTTATACGCTTTCATCTTTTTTTACATGAATGAATTATGGTTTATTGATTTAACTTGAATGTAATGATGTGTATTAAGTCTGCATTAAGAGAAAATACGTGTAGTACTCTAGTCATTTATTGTCATACTACAAACTCAATAAATTTATTTACCTTATCGTAATGAGAATCAAATATATTGTAAAAATACTATCATATTAAATGACGTTTTTAATTATTTTCATGCTATAATCATTTTGTTGGTGTTCGCGTCATCGAATTCAAATGGCGACTCTCTATTATGTGATGCAAAGACGATCCATCCTTTTCGACTTGTGAACATTTTAACATAAAATAATGCACCTGAGCCCACACCACCATTGTCTTGCTCATTGTAACGAACAAGCAAACTATGGTAAACTATAGACGCTCGAAAAATATGATTCTTCATTTGATGACTGTTTTTCTCTCGGTTTTTTTTTTTTTTTTTTATTTTTTCAAACGCAGCTATCGATGGGTTGACCAATTCGACATTAGTTTGATCATTCGGAAATTGAATGAATGAAAAACGTTTAAGTTGAGCTTAAAGTTTCTCCAAGCTTCGTTTGCAAAGATGCCGACTTATTTAACAAAAAGTTATTTGAGTTGTGTTCCTTTTCAATCACCTTCACGCTCAATAATTAATCATTTTCAAAGATTCAATTGGCCGTACTATCGCTAAATAGAACAGCTTCTCACTTAACATGGAATCATTAAAATTCAACTGCATTTGTGATTGTATTTTTAATTTCTAAAAATAAGATAATAAAGACTTTTTGTGCTCGATTATATGCGCTGTCAGAATTGCAATATATGATCGATTAAAGACCCCAATAAAATTCTTTTGTATAAAATTATCAATGTTTTGTTGCTTTAATGCAAATTTCTTAAAAAGCGCACCTGTTTAGTATAAAACAATATATAGTCTTTTATGACCGCACATATGCATAATATAATTCTAAACTTTTTTTTTTTATATGAAGATACTGTATTATTAAAGCTATAGACAAAAATCACTGCATGAAATTTGATTAAAGAAATTCTAAATTTTAACCTATCCTATTTAATAAAAAATAAAAAGATTTTTTATTTTTAAACTATTCTTGTTTATTATATTAATAAATAGAATAATTTTATTGAAAATTATAAATAAATTTATTTATCATTATTAATACAATATTCGAATGATCCAATTAAATTGAATTATTTTAAAATATAATTTAAAAATCAAATTAGATATAAATATATAGCAATCTACAAAATATAAATTACCTATTATGTATTTATTATAAATCTCAGCTTTAATAATTCTTAAATTCATAATTACATTATTAAAGAATTTTAAATTTACACTTAATATTACTGTATATACAGTAATATTTATATTATTTTTATTTTAATTTTTTTAAACACTTTATCATATCAATTATATATATTGTGTTTTATTAAATAGATAATTATTTTTGAAGGCAACAAAAATGCTAGATATCATTTTTCAGACACTACTTTTAAACAATACACAAATACGTAATGTAAATTTTAGGATCACAATTGTCAGAAAATTTCCAGCCCGCCTTCAAAAACAATTACCCAAATATTAATAATTTTATATATTACTGAGGTCTTTTTTTTTAATTAATTTACATGTCTTGATTTATATTTTATTATTAATTTAATTTTTTTTTTAACCCACAGTTGGGCCAAAATAACTTGTTTGTTTTTTTTTTTTTTTTTTTTTTTTTTTTAGCTGGCGAAGTCATGCCAATTAGTTTTTATTTATTCATTAGTACTCTCAGTTTGAACCC
>CAJVPT010002200.1:0-18381 GCA_910592055.1 Acaulospora colombiana | reverse complement strand
AGTTTTTTCAGTTGTTACCATAAAAGGAAATTTTCAAAAATTGTATGCGTTCAGGAAAGAGTTTTTTTTTTTTTTTTTTCTATTTAGTATTTATTTATTTATAGTATATTATTTTATTTATAATTATTTATAGACCTATGGATCAATGGTGCAGTGATTAGTACTCCATAGATCTGATCACAAAATATTGGTTCAAATTATCCAGAAGGATAATATAATTTCTCTGATTACAAAAAGTAGGTAGAATCTGGCCATTCATTGGCCTAACTATATATAACTAATGTTTTTGAGTATAACTGGTAATACAAAATAATCTATTAAAAATTATGATCCAGTTACTATTTGAAATTGAGTAGGATTATTCTTTATATGATCATATTACCATCTATTAATAACAAGAAGATTAGATCTCTAAACTAGTTACAAACTATTAAGAAAAGACTGATTGAAGATCTTATTTAAGTTTAAGACTTCAAGTATATAACTATGCCTGGTCTCATAAACTTTATAATTAGGAGGCCTTAATAGGAGAAGAAATCTATAGACCACTTTGAAGAATTAAAATCTGGATTCAGGATAAAGAAAATTCAACGGCTTGATAATCAAACTACTTTTAATAAAGCTGATCTGAGAAAAATTAAGAAGGAATTATATAGTAATATATAGATAATTATTCATATATATATTGTATATTATTAATATAAGCAGATCAAAAAAAAAAAAAAAAAAAAAAAAAAAAACTCTTTCCTGCAGATCCTTTTTTTCTTAAAAATTTCCTTTTTAGACAATTTTGTGAACTAAGAAGAAAAGTGAACGAAAATATGAGTTCTCCAAGAGAACAATGAAAGCAATATGCTTAGGGCAAACCCATCTACAATAAGAAAATCTTAGCTAAAGATAACACAAGATTGTCATGCAAAGAAATACAAACGGTGAAAGATAAACTTTTGAAGAAAAATAAAGAAAAAGGAAAGAAAACCTAGCCAGAAAACCCTAGAGACAAACTGCAGCAGCATATAGACACTAGCCAGACTTCCAACCCCTATTAAACAATAGAAACAAGACAATAAAACAACAAAAACAATCCTCATGGAGCAAACAAGTCGAAGAAACAATCTGATCAAATTTAATACACAATGATAACCAAGCAAACATAGGCAACATGACTATCAGACCCAGCATCAATCAAGAAGCCCAAAAGTTTATATCTGATAATGGTGACTCTGATATAAAGATAGAGGAATTAAGCAGTAGCAGAAATGACAAACAACAAGGTGAAGAAACATGGCAAAAGGTCACACCAAAAACCAGAGAAACAACAAGAAAACTCAGCAAGTCCATACCAAGAACTCCTATTGATAGCACTACTAGATTTGGCAGAGAAAGAGTCAAAACAGGAATCAAGGTCTCCCTTATTCCAAGAAGAACCACCAGCAAAAAAATTGTACACATAATCAAAAGCCTTAACTCTCTTAATGGCCTTCTCTCCACCCACAGCAAAGGAAAAGGCGAAGATGAACAAATCATTGCTATTTTCAGTGATCACTCCACTGCAGAAGAACTATGCAACACTATCTTACTTGACATCAAAGATGCACATCTAGACATATGGCCTTCACATCCTCTAAACAAAATAAAGAAATGAGTATCAGAGTATGGAATATCTCTCTAAACACTAAATTTATAGACATACAATAAACATTCACCAAATATGAAGAGATAACCAACATTTTCATGTCAACATAACAAATGTGGCAATCAGTAGTCATTACATATGCAGATCAACAATCAAAAAAAGATCTAATCAATAAGTGAAGTATCCTATTGCGATCAGACTCAGTCAGGATTTTTGATGCACAATGGAACATGGACCAAATGAAAACACATGACAACACCACTGTAAAACTGACCAATCTTCCTTCCAACACTACAGCCTTCGATCTCAAATACATATGTGAACAAACAAAAGCAAAAACATATTACATTTCAAGACATATATTATACAAACACGTGATTTGCTATAGTGGAATTCAGTAATCAGAATGATCTAGAGAATGCAATAGCACAAAACTTCACCTTGGGTGAAATCCAAATTTAATGGAAACCAATTGACACAAAACTCTGCACAATATGTGGCAGCACAATGTATCTAGTTATTCAATGTCCTATTAAGGAAAGAAGGAAACAGTAGAACTAATATAGCACAGAACAAGCAAATAGATTTGGTAAACTCTATAACAGATTCAGACCTGCGTGCACTGAAACAATAAGACAAAAAACTCTAGCCAACAAATACACCAAAACCAGACCAGGTTTATATGCAGCAGCAGTCAAAACAGCAAGAGAAAACAAAGTAGAGAACAGTCACATCAACTTGATCTAAGCAAATCCTAAATATCCTTAATTAAATCAGACAAGAAATCATACAAATTAAAGAAGAAATTATAGATCTGGATGAATGCATCATTAATCTTGAGACCTACGATAAAGAATATAGCAAAAACATGGAAGAGGACACAATTTTCTATGGTGAAAGAGAAGATAACCCAACAATAGAAGAGGCCCCTACTAACAGTAACCAAGACATCCATACTTAACAACAATGAATCCAATCATTCATGCAAAAACTAGATCCAAATATGGATTGCATATATAATGCAATTATTTATTCCTTTGCAGATAACATACAAACCTCTTCAAATCAACAATAATAAAGAGTAACTTGAATATCAAAAATACATAACACCAAAAAACATATAGTATCAATATTACTACCACACTACCTAATACAACATAATATCAAGAAGAAACCCCTCAAAATTTAACAAACATAATAACTGATAACAACACATCTCCACTAATATATGTGATAGAATCCACACAGACAAATAGACATCTTTATAAACCCATCTGGAAAGTTATTACACTCAACATACAAGGACTTGTAGAAACATACAAATGAGAAACATGGTTTAACTTTGCAGTTCAGCAGAATGGAACATCATAGTCACTACAGAAACCTATGGCTCACACCACTAATCAAAACACTGGCAATATGCAAAATATCAAACCATTTTAACACATAAGGAATCCCAAATAATCAGACAAGGTCTCAACATGATAATTAGAAAAGAAATAGCTTATTGGATATACAACTATAAAATACTGGCTGGGAGACTTATTGCCACTGACCTGACTTGGCTTTCCCACATAAAGAAAAAATGAGAATCATAGGAATATACTTCCCAGCACAAGATATTGAAGGAGAAAAGTGCACAGTCACCAACACCCTCAACAAATGGATCCAAGAAGCAACAGAAAAAGGTTAATATATTATGGTACTAGGGGATCTTAATAGCATCCCTAACCCTTATATGGACAAGTAAAACAATAACATTGTGAACAAAAAGTGCAGTCACTCAGGCAAACACATACAAACTCTACTAGACAATGGATTAGAAGACACATACAGAAAACATAATCCAACTAAACATGAGCATACATGGAATAGAGACACATTGAGTAGTAGAATTGATCAAATATGAATAAACCCTATAGCAACCTGGCAATCTAGAGCAATTACTATTTAAGACTCTACAGCATCTCTTATACAAAGCGATCACAGCCCAATGACAATGGAATTGGAAGTCTAGTATTTAGATAGACCCAAACAAACCTTACACCATACACCTAACCCTTATCTAAACTGGAATCTAACCACAATTGAACAATGGAAAAAGTTCAGTGAACAAATAGAACATCATCTCTCCATCAAAAGTACAAGCAACCAAGATATTAATCAAAGATAGAACTGATTTAGTGATATTCTACAAAAAGCTGCAAAAAGACATGTACCTAAAATAAAAAAACACTGCAGGACAAGAAACAAATACAGTAATATAGAAATAGTTCCCCTCCTTATACACCTACAGAAATTTCTTACACACCTTAGACAGTTAGCAACAGCGATAACAGAGAACCAAGTATTACAGTCAATCAAACCACCTAGCCAAATACAAGAACTTCTTCCAGATCTAACAGCAATACTGAACAAAATCAAAACCAATAATTCTTCCTCATATATTCAACACTGGATCAAGGTCATCAAAGACAACATCAAAGCATACAAAACTGTCACCAAGGCAATCTTCTAGAGAAGACAAGTACTTGTCATCAAAAAAAGAATCCAAATCAGACAAGAATATCTTAATAGCAACAAAAGAGCCATAATAGATAGCATTATGATGAGATCTAGAAAACCAATACTTCTCAATAAGCTAATTATACAAAACTCAGCAGAGAATAAGATTCTTTCTGAACCAACAGACATTAAGGACAAAGTTCGCGAATGCTTCTATAACTGGACTCCACTCAGAAACATTGTTGACATTATACAACACCCATACTGGTTAGAAAAATACAAGCCCAAACCATATATCAAAAAACATTTCTATAAAGATATGCTCGATAACATCTCGATACAAGAACTGAAGAGAACAATTAGACAGTATAGCTCAAAATCTGCTCCTGGGCCAAACCAAATTTCTTACATTGTATACAAATATCTGCAAGGCAAAGCAAAAACAGAATTGTGTGCAATTTTCAACCTAATAATTCAATATAGAATAATATCAAAAGAATGGAGCAGAGGTCATATCTATCCTATATCTAAACCTAAAGATTAGACAAACAATCTTGATATAACTAGACTCATAACACTCCTGGATGCAGGAAGAAAGATCTTTACTAAAATTATCACTGATCATTTAACTACGTGCCTTGCCAAATACAAAATATTATCTGAACTCAACTGGGCTGCACTTCCAGGAAATAGTATACAGGACCCCATATACATTTTAAACAATATTATTGAACATACAAAGTAGAACAAACAACAAGCTTGGATCCTAAGCCAAGACATGCCCAAAGCATATGACTTGGTCAACATCAAAATGCTATAGCTAGCTCTCCAAAGAATACAAATACCAATACAAATCACACAAATCCTTAGCAACATACTGCAAAAGTAATTCAATGAAGTCATAACCTGTTTTGGTCTGACAGAAGTATATCAAGTAAGAGATGGAATTGATCAAGGTGATACAATATCTCCAATTCTTTGAAGAATTTTCTATGATCCCCTTCTCTCAATGTCAGTCAACATCACAAAGGATATACAATTAGCTCCAAAATCTGTACTAATTTAAAAAAGGGCTGGACAGAAAAGACAACCAACATCACAGTCAGTGCATATATGGATGATACTATCTGATTTATAAGCAACAAAAGAGATTTCCAAAAAATAATAGATACAGTGGAAGAATTCTATCATATAAATGACATTCAAGTCAATCCAGCAAAGTCACAACTAATTGCTATTAATGCAACAGAAAAAGAATGTCAACTAGGAATCCAAATGAATGGCCAAACAGTATAGGAGTACCTGACTAATACACCAGTTAAAATCCTCAGTATATGGTATAACAGCTCTGGTCAAAAAGGCTACCAGAAAGCTCTAATAAAACAAAAAATCACAAGCACACATACACTCCTTGGTATGAAAAAAGTAACCGACAAACAAGCACAATATATCATCAATCATATCCTTATGCCTAGCATTGAATATCTCTGCAATGACATTATCCAAACTCAACAAACCTGCAACCAACTAATGAGTAGACTCACAACTGTATTCAAGCACAAAATTGGACTTGCCAGAACAGTACCCAATAGTATATTATATAACTAGCACGAATATAATATAATGCACCTTTGGAATAGACAAGTTCAGTTACATACTAATAACTGGTGCACTAGGATCAACCAAGAGAATATCACAGAAGACATTGCTTGCCACTACCTTCAAACATTGTAGAATATGTTCTGATTTATCAGAGAAATATATAACAATATCCAGGCCTTCATGCTTGAACCAGGAAGAAACTTAACACACGACACAATCTGGATGCTCAGAACATATGACTTTACCTTTCACAGAGTTTATAATAGTAAGTTTCATATGATAGAAAAAGTAGATACTACTATAGAAGAAATAGTAGAGCCAGTGATATATAGGAAAATCCACTCAGGACTAAAGAGATACAACATACTCTTTATGGGCAACTCCTCAATGGTGACAGGAAAAAGGTTTTACAATAATGCCAAGCTATCAAAATTCAGTGGAAGACAGTACCAGGTCCAATCCCACATAGTTCTTCAATTTACAATATATCTTCACATCATAGATCTCAAAAGAGCAACAAGAATATACGAATCACTTCCTACAATGCAGTTCTCTCATTGAAGCACAAACAACAAGACCTCACTGGATTGTCACAATCATAAACAACCATACAGTAATAGGAAGAAAACAAAAAAAAATAGCAACAACTACATATTATATAGATACTATATACAAGTTTCCAACCAGTCTCCACTCTTTGAATGTGATGGCTGTGACATCAATCAAAATAACAGACCTGAGCCCAAGTGCACTTTCACAACTACTAATAGAAGCACAACTTCGATTCATGTCTAGTACAGCAAGATATCAAGAAGATCTAATCCTTTGAAAGTCAACACCATACTAAGAAACAGTGTATCTCTCAACTCAGTATCAATTGCACTAAAAAATCAGCAGCACACTCCACTCCCAATCAAACATAATAGAGTAAAGAGCCCAAATGCAAAATTACATCACATCATAAAAGAACTTAAAACAATAGTAAATGCAGAACACAACATTACTAGTGAACTAACAAACATTGTACTTCAAATTCAAAATGATATCAATTTTGAAATTTATACAGATGGCTCTATGTCATTACATAGTAACCAATACTACATGGATTTTAGGTGGATTATTATCACCAGAAAAAATTAAGAAGTACAATTCCAAGGACAAATAAAAAACTTCTCCTCCTCAACCAGAGCTGAATTGATAGCTATTATAATAGCAATAAGTGTACTACCCACCTATAGCAGGGCAAACATATACACAGACAGCCAGGCTACTATTAACAGCATACAAAAAACCAATGAAATTAAATCATATATACAATCTTAGAAAACAAAAAAATCTAGGAATCTTACAAAAGATCTGTGATATAGTTAGACACAATCACTTCAAACTAGAATTCACAAAAGTCAAAGCACACACTGGAGACAAATATAATAAAAAAGAAGATCAGCTAGCCACTATTGATACTATTAATAGTATGACTCATGGACACAGAACAATACACACCATCCCTATCCAAAATTAGCAATACACATTAATCCCCCAATGGAACTATACAGAAATTGAGATTCCTATCAAAAGTATAGCAAAAGAGCTAACTAGGGCCACACACCTAGCAAAATAAAGACTTCTAAATAGAACAAGAAATGAATTCAGTGATAGGATAGTCGGATACATCCACTGGCCTATAACTCTGGAAAACCTCCAACCAACCCGAATTAGTAACCCCACAACAGATTGGGAAGATCAACAACAGAGAAAGTTCAATCTCAGCCTCTGGAACAAAGAATTATCCACCAAAACTAAACTCTTCGGCCACTTGCCCACCTTATATAAAGATGATAAATGTATTAAATACAATAACAGAGAAACAAATATTACCGATTTCTTTGCAAAGATCAATGAGTAAAAATAGAAAAACAGTTTCAAAATATCATAGTATAAAAGTTATAGCAATACAGCAAAACACCAAACACAGAAAGAAATCTACAAGAATATCAGAAGAATAACTCACTACACTTTCTAGAATACTTAAAATGCCTAGTCAAAGGAGCCATATTAAAAGAAACCGTTAACAGTTATCAAATGTATAACAAATCACTCTTCCAGAAAACAATGCATAAAAGAAATCTGATAAGACTTCAGCAAATACCTCCTCAGCATATGGAAAACATGATGTAATGACTTTCACAAGTGGAAAGAAAAACAGTCACAAGGAAGATTGAAATAACTATCAGATATAGCACCCCAATCAAAAGCGACTGGCTCAATGAAACAGAAAGACACATAAAAAATCAATTCATCAATTTGGTCAATAACTATATAGGTAAATATATAAAAAACATTACACACTTATCAGACATCTTCAAAATTTTATATAGCACTAGCCCAGCCTTGGCTGGTTAGTTCATTAATAGGGGTGGCGACAAGCCGTGAGGTGAATTTCTTTTCTTTTCTATTGAACTTTACTTGGTTAACATAGATAGTACTACATAGACATATGTATATTCTACTTAATCCAAATAAAGTAAGGCTGAGTCAACAGTTTAAAAAAAAAAAATAATATAAGCAGATGTATGAATACTTGTTAGTATATATGGTTAACCTGTATATAAAGAATAATGTAAGTGCTGAGTCAAAACAGTTGCCTTGCACAAGTATATAAATATATTACCAATAAAAATTGTGACAATTTATACATTTGATCAACAAATATATGAACAAAACTATCCAAAACGTAACAATATTCTTTACTATTTTGAAATTTTTATATAGCACTAGCCTAGCCTTAGTAGATTAGTATCCTTAAAATAAGATTACAATAAACTGTAAGGTAAATACAGTAACAAAACTACTTTTTTATTGAACTATATTTGATAAGTATAGATAGCTATCACATTATATATATATATCTACCATATTTCAAATAAAGTAAGGCTGAGCCAGCATTTAAAAAAAATTATAATTATTTATTTATTTTTATACTAATATATTAGTATTTATTGTAGCAAGCTGATCAATAGGACTGTCGTTAATGACTAAAAGCTTGCATAACCTGCAGATAGAAGAGTTCATTCTTCTATCACATACATACAAAAATCAAGGTAAAGGTATAAAAAGATTTGAGTAAGTCTCAAGATAGTTTTTCCTAAAACTACTTATAACTATCACAGTTATAACAATTTATTCAAAAAATTTGTCTTAAGATTTATAATTTTAGTAAGTAATTGAAGAAAGTTATATTTATATATTTTTAGACATAGGGCTATTACATAATCACCATAGCTATTCTAGTATTATATCATACAGAAATTATTTTGTGGTCAGCTAATTTCTATTACTTCAGCTCATAGTTTTTTACATTTTTGATGTGAATAGATTGTTTACACATTCTTCTATCTTGTAAGAAGTATAGTAATAGTTAACAATTAATTATTTTGCATAAGCTTTAGTCATATCATGATTGTTAGTCACGTAACTATGGCAAAGATTCTAAACTCGGACTGATTTTTTTTATATTTAATATTATATAAAATACAAATATCTTTTCAATATATCAATAATATAGTAAATCATAAAAAAAAAACTCTTTCTCACAGATTCTTTTTTTCTAAAAAATTTCCTTTTTTAATAATTTTGGGAAAAAAGAAAGAAAGTGAATGGAAGAGATGAGTTCTTATTGAGAACCCAGAAAACAATACACCTCGGTGTGACCCAACTACAACAAAATCTTTTGGAAAAGAGTCACACAAAAAATATCAGCACAAAAATGAATACGGCTAACATGAAGAAAAACACAAAAAACAAAGGAAAAGCAGCAGCAAGGAAAGAAAACGAATCTGTAAACAAATAACTACCTACAATACCACACAACAAAACACTTCCCAAGATCCCAACAATAGTAAGAGAGCAAAAACCGCTGCTGACAACACTCCCTGGAATGAACAAGTGGAAAATGAACTTTCAACTAACGTATCCAAAACAACTACTCTGCCACTTCCAAGAAGCACAGAAAACAATTTCAATAACCAAAACACAGGCCCCAACTAGCAAGAATATTTTGAAGGAGCAAACACAAAGATGGAAATTGAAGACGAAACAGTAGTAAGCTTATCTCTAAATATCACTTCGCAAGAAGAGGAATGGTAAACTATATCAAAATATAGAATCAAAATCAACCAGTATGGTAGATTCCATACCAAATTCTCACTTGATAGAAAAGCCAAATTTAGTAGAGAAAGAGCCAAACAGGAATCAAAACAAGTAAAATCCCAGGAAGCACTACCAGCCAAAAGATCGCTTTCTTGACAAGAAGCTTAGACTCCTTGATAGGTATAATGTCAGTCTTCAACGAAAGGAAAGAAGAAAATGAACACATCATAAACAGTTTTGGTGACAAACAGGCTATAGATGAGACATGCAATCTTATCTTACCTGATACAAACAATATGTATCTGGAACATATGGAAATTACAACACCTTTCTAAAAAAAGGAAAATAATATCGTCGTATGGAACATCCTTCTGGATATCAAGTTTATTGAAATGCAACAAACTTTTGACAAATATGGGAAGATCACCAATATCACAATGGCAACCCAATAGATTGGCAGACTGCTATGATCACTTATGAAAATCAAGTAAACAAACAGTCAATCCTTAGCAAATGGAGTATACCACTAAGATCAGACTCAGTCAGGGTTTTTGATGCACTATGGAATGTGAAGCAGATGAAAGAAAGAGGTACAATAGCAGCCAAACTCACTAACCTTCTACCCAATACTACAGCCTTCGACTTAAAACATATCTGAGAACAAATCAAAGCCAAGATATACTACATTTCTAGACATTTTTCTTATATAAAAAAAGATTCACTATGATCAGTTTTGATAGTGAAGAAACAAGAGACACAGTGACAAATAGAAACTTCTGCCTGGAAGAAACTACAGTTGAATGGAAATCAATTGACATCAAACTGTGTAGTTTTTATAGTAGTGTTGAACATCTGATAGCCAGCTGCCTATCTAAAGAGAGATGAACACAATGGAACCAATACCGTTGAGAATAGATCAAATGCTTTGGCAAACTATATACTAAATACAAACCAGTTTACACTGAAGCAATTAGTGCCTTCACTAGAAACAAATAGCTCAATATGAAAACAAGACCAGGCTTCCATGCAACAACTGCAAGACAGGAACAAAAGCAAAAAGAAGAGAATGATCAAATCAAGGTATCCATAGAAACAAATGCTATGGAAGAAGTTTTTAATATCCTCAAGACAATTAGATAAGAGATTAGAGAAACTAAGGAAAAAATCGCTGATCTAGATAAATGAATTGTCAACTTAGAAAACTATAGTGAAGAATATATAGAACAAATGGAGAAAGATCAGATCTCCCATCAGGATACAAATAGCATAATAGAGAATATAGAAGAAACTCCTGAAAACTTGCAAGACATCTAACTGCAACAACAGTAAATTCATTCAATAATGAATCACTTGGACCAAAACATGGATAAAATGTTTAATGTCCTTACCAATACTCTAAATACGTACACATTCCTCAACCCCTCACCTAACTAATAATGACAGAGAACTCTACAATTATAAACAATCACAATATCATCATCTCAACAACATGTAGAAAAGGAAAAAGAAAAATGATAACACTGTAATAGCAAATACAACTATACTCAATATAAACTTCCTATCTTATATGAATATCTCTCTTCACATGGACAACAACTACATATAACATTCAGGGCCTAGTAGACAAATACAAAAGAGAAATATAGTTCAAATTGTATATCACAATAAAATGGGATATAATAGTTGCAACAGAAATCAATAGAAACCATTATCAATCCAAACACTGGACACATCCACTATATCACATAATATGGTCCCACAATGATGAACAAATGATCAGACAAGGCCTGAATCTCATGCTCTCCAAAGAAATAGCTAGTCATATATATAACCACAATTCATGGTAAAGAAGACTCATTCATGCTGATTTAACCTTTCCAAAGAAACAAAATCATAGAATTATAGAAGTATACTTTCATGCAGATCACAGTGACAAGAGATGACTTGAAACCTTAAACAAACTAAGACAATGGGTCTGAGAAGTAATACAAAAGAACTGGTATCTCTTAGTACTAGGGGACCTTAATAGCATACCAAACCCAGCATGGGATAAAACTGATATGGGAAACCATAGCGCATTGAATAGATCCTCTGGCTCTCAAATAGAAATACTTATTGATTATGAACTAGAGTATATCTATAGATATTACAACTAAACAAAAAGAAAGACACATGGAACTGTAATAACAGTAGCAGCAGATTTGATCAAATTTGGATGAATACTCTCCTCTCCTGGCACAGTAGAAAAGCATACATTGAAGAAGCTTTAAATCCCTTAATTCTTAGCAACTATAGATTAGCAACTGCTGAAATAGAGATTTAGTGACTCAACTCACATCAAGGCAGTACTCACCATAAGCCTAATCACAGATACAACTGGCAACTAACAAATAGCAAACAATGGGAGAAGTTTTGCAAAGAAGTAAATAAAGTACTCAGTAAACAAGACAAAAACCAGCAACAATTGATAAACAATGGAACACCATATACAATCATATTCTTAAGGCTGTTAAAATACACATCTCCAAAAGAAAATAATATTGAAGGAAAGAATATAAAAAGAAGTAGTGCAAATAAAAGACCCCTTAATAATAATGCAAACCTTTAAAAATAAATCAAAAACAATATAAAAAATCAACAAGCCCATGTCCAAAGTATTAAAGTTCTCACAAGAAATAGTTGCAGAGATCCAACAAAAGCTTCTTAGCATACAATAAGAATACTCAAATAACTTCATCCCACAATGGATTATTCATCTACTAGAAATAATACAAGTATACAAAATTATTACCTGGACTATAATTCATAGGAAACAAAATCAAGCAATCAAATAGAGAATAGCAACTAGACAACTGTTTCTGGCAAACAATAAAAAAACAATAATAAACAATATTATGGACAAACCTTATAGAGCTATTATTCTAGATAAACTAATAATTAAAAAAGAGAAAATCAACATAATAACAAAATTAGAAGAAATCAAATCCAGGGTTAGCAAACACTTTTAATAATGGATACCTATCAATAATATAAAACAACTAGCAGAATACCTAGTATGGAAAAAAGAATATATATCAAAGACTCTTTTAATTCCAAATAGTACTGCTCAACTACCATATAAATATTAAAAAAAGAATTAAAAAAAGCAAAGCAATTAAAGATAGAAGTAGCAAGTTAGCATCAGAAAGAAATCAAATTCTATACTTAGCCTTCAAAAAACTTAGTGAAAATATCTTGGAAGAAATAAGAAATCTATTCAACTATATCCTTAATAAAGGCATAACCCCTACAAAATAGAGCAAAGGTAGTATCTATCCTATACTCAAACCTAAAGACTGACAACTCAACCTGAACATTATAAGACCTATCACCTACTTAGATACTGATAGAAAAATCTTTATCAAAATCATCACTATTAGAATAGTCCAGTGTTTAAAAAAAAACACAATTTTATTAAAACTAAACTAGGTAGCACTTCTAGGAAACAATACACAAGAACCTAGACACATTATCAACAATATTATCAAATATGTTAAAAAAACCAAAAAATAGGCCTGGATTTTCAGTCAAGATATAACAAAAGTCTTTAATTCCATGAATTTTGAGATGCTCACCAAAGCTCTTAAATGAATCAAGATCCCAACACAAATAATAAACATGCTTCTAAATATCCTCAACCAAAGCCAGAACATAGTATTAATATAACACAGACCTATATAGAAATATGAAGTCAAAGATAGTATCAATTAAGGAGATACAATCTCTCTTCTCTTATGGTATATTTTCTATAATTTTTTAATTTCTTATATTGCCAAAAACTTTTCAGGCTATACTATTATTACCAAAAATTGTAGGGAAATTAAAAAAGAATAGCTACAAAAAAGTGGATGTACAGCCATTGGTGCTTATATAGATAACACCACCTGAATTACTGATAACAGGAAAGAAATATAACAAATATAGAAAAGTTAAGGAATTTTACCATCTAAATAATATAAAAATCACTCCCTAGAAGTCTTATCTCCTTATTGTAAATGGAAATGACAGTAATTTTAATCAAAGCATAACAATAAAAGATTATATAATACATGTTTGCCTCTTAAAAATACTAATTAGGATCCTAAAAGTATGGTATAACAGCTTCGATAGAAAAGACTACTAAAACCCTAATTTAACAGAAATTCAGAAAAAACAAATCCTGCTAGAAATGAAAAACCTGACTGATAAACAGAATAATATATAATTAACTATATACTAATTACCAATACAGAATATCTTGTAATGATATAATACTCTCTAAAAAAGTATGTAATCTACTCATGAGTAGTATCACATCCACTTTTAAATACAAGCTCGGTTTAGCCAGAACAGCTCCTAACAATATACTTTTTAACAAGTATGAATATGACATTATAAATTTTAGAAACAGACAACTACTATTACACTCCATCAACTGGTGCAATATAATCAACAAACAGAACAAAACAGGTAATATAACAAGAGACAGTCGACAATTCATTAAAAACAACTTCTGATCAATACAACCTATCCTGAACAAACTAGAATACTTCTTAATAAATCTAGAAAAGAATCTTATATATGATATAATCTGGCTTATAAGAAGACTGACTTCATCTTTTCACTAATTCCAAATATAGACAGCCTGATATTTATAAAAGAAGTTGATACACCAATAGAAAGAATCATTAGTAAAGCCTTCTATTCAAAATATTATCAGGAATTAAAAAAGCACAATCTCATATTTACTGTCAAATACTAAGCTGAAGTAAAACCAAGCTTCTAGACTAGTGCAAATCATTAGAATTGAAAAAAAAGCAGTTCTGGGCTCAACCCCAACTGGTCCAATACTATCAGCAGAAAGTTAGAAAAACCAATTGAAAGAAAAGAAATCCCTAACTCCCAGAACACCTCTTTAAATATATTTAACAAGGAGCCCCAATGTTCAAAATCTTAACTACTAGATCACACTGGATCTATACTATTAAGAAAGATAATGTAGTCATTGAAAAGAAACAA
Organism: Acaulospora colombiana; assembly: GCA_910592055.1. Lineage (NCBI taxonomy): Eukaryota > Fungi > Glomeromycota > Glomeromycetes > Diversisporales > Acaulosporaceae > Acaulospora > Acaulospora colombiana. The sequence goes on along the minus strand of CAJVPT010002200.1, from coordinate 3,452 downwards.
TGAAGAATTGACCAGTACACAACACAATATAAATACTATATTCAGAAACCAGAAAGCTCTCTCTTAGAGGCATGCACTGGTTGCAACATTCCTACACTAGGAAACAGTACTAGTAAATTCAATTTACTGCCGCAAAACAATGATCAATTACTATACTAGTTCAAAAAAGCAAAATCTAAATAAATAAAACCAATACTACAGATAGAAACTTTGATGAAGAACAAAAAAACTCTTTCCCACTTGTATCAAAATTGTTGAAAATTTCCTTTTATGGTAACAACTCAAAACATTGAAGAAAAAACAAAACGCTCGTAATGAGCTCTCCTAACCAACATGTCAAGGAAGTCGACCAGGGCAAAAGACCCAACAGTTAACTATACAGGAGAAAGGATCACCACAGACAGTGGCAAAATCTCCAAACGACTTTTGAAAACCAAACTTGGAAACAAATTCAATCCGTTAACTGGCACAAAAAAAAACTGAACAATAACTGGAAGAGAAGAAGCAAAGGAGACACCAGAGAAACCCCAGGTCAGCACAAGAATCTGAAAACTATGGAGCTAGAAATCACAAAACAAAATAAAAATCCAGAACAAGAGATGAACTTCTTAGTTACCACATCACAAGCAGAGGAAATGAACACTTTCGAAACCAAACCAATCTCACCAATGACAGTAATTTCAACATTATCAGTAACAAGAGAGGAAGAAGAGAACCCAAGAAACCAAAATGATATTACCCTGAAAAGCTTCAGCTATGACAGCAACTCAAAGGAGATGACAGAAGAAACAAGACAGATAGATACCCAAGAGAACCATAACACACTTCGTCCAAGCAAGGTGTTCATTGAACCAGAAGCAGTACCAGGCTCCTTAATTGAAGAAAAACTTAATTACATTCACAATAAATTGGGGTATCTAAAAATCCTGAAACACATTCACACAGAGGAACCAATTGAATTACCAACACTTGCTGCCATTTTCGCAATCATAAACTCACCTATACAAAATAGCCATCTCCAGGAAGCTCAAGTTTTAGAACTCCATCACCAAAAAGAATGGATATTAGACAACAACAAGAAATGATAAATAAAAGAATCAACCAAATGGAATCGATGATGGCATCAACAATGAAGAAAATGATGAACTGCCTGGATACACCTATCAATTAAAAAGAATATTCCAAACTGATCCCCTCTTTTCTCCTAAATAACTATGATTAGGAAACCTCCAGAGAACAGAGCCTACAATAGGCAAAACAAAGAAATATTCAAAACCAACGAGACATATAACATTTGGAAAATAGGAACCTTAAATGTAAGAGAAATCAATATCAAACAGACAAGTTAGCAATACTAGAGTACAGTCAGGAATAGCAGATAGATATATTGGGAATCACAGAAACCTGGCTACCAGGAAACCAAAAATAGTGTGATGAAGAAGGGAGGTATCAGATATGGTCAACACACTAACACAACAGATACATGGAACAGAAGTTAGTATACTAATCAAAAAAGAATGGGCCACACATATTTTCAAGTTCAAGGAATGTATCAACCGAGGTATCATGGTAGATTTTGCATTCAGTGAACATATTCAGTACAGGATCATAATCTTATACAACACATCAGACGCATCAAACAGGAAAGACAGAATATTTTGCTACAGTGGTGCAAAGTAAAGATCAGTGAAGCAAAAAGCAACAATATGTATATTATAGTAATGGGAGACTTCAACGAAGTAGCGGATTACCAAAAGGACTGCACACTAGGAAAAAGTAGAGGAAACAAACTTCGACATATTATCGACACACTAATAGCATTCGATATGGTAGACACATATAGACAGGTGCACCCCTCAGAAACAAACTACATATATAATGGACATAAATCAAACTATGGTAGTAGACTGAATTATATATGGGTATCGAATCCACTACAGCCATACATAATCAACACAAACCATATAGAGGTAGAAACAGTAGTCAAAAGTGACCACAAGATGGTAGTCACACATCTCAGTACACCACACATCTCATGGAGTAAACTATCAAACTGGAGAAATAACAAACAAAACATTATCGACTATGCGAACTCAAGTCCCAAACAATGGACAAATTTCACAAGGAAAATGGAGAAAATTTCAAAGAGTTTCCTTGAAGATACTCTCAAAATAATAGAGGATATATAGAAACATTTTAAAAAATCATTAAAACAGTAGCACAAACCTTCTTGAGGAAGAAGTGTAGGAGGAAGAACACTGATACAATATATAAATCCAAGTACAAAAAATTCATGGAAAAATCCCTTAAGATCGGCAGCCTTTACAGAAAATGCACAGTATGGTTAGTAAACCCAGACATGTGCACGAATACGACAGAAGCACAAATCATGAGCTTGGTGAAGGAAATCAACACATCACATGCAATTCTGACAGAACCTCCGCTCTCTCAGGAAAACATGACAGGCTACAAAAAAGACCTCTACAATTGGCCAATAGAGACAAAGGAGATCTGGGAAATAGAAACCAAGATAGCAAAGGTTACGATCGAAAGAAAAAAGGAAAGGACAATACAAAAACATATAGAACAAAGATAGAAAAACTTAGAGGAACACTCAAAGAAAATGATCAACAGTATCTTAGAGCGACACCCTAAGGTCATCAATACACAAAGACTTATAGAGCAAAAAACACCAGATGAAGTCGAAATAATCACAAACCCAGCAATTATCAAAGACAAAATGAGAAAACACTTTCAGAAATGGATGAGACCCAGACAAGTACTTGACATGAAGGACTTCCCACACTGGATAAAACAATACAGACCCAAAGAAATGATCCAGGAGAGCTGGTTCAATGAGGTGCTGCTTCCAATAGACACATTGGAAATAAGGTGGGCAATCCAAGGGAAGAAAAATGCAGCACTCCAGGTCCTTCAAAAATCCCATACATACTCCTCAAAAACTTAGGAAAGGAAGGGATAAAGCTTCTGAAGAGGCTTTTTAATGAAATCTTAAAAACAAGCATGATCCCTGATGACTGGAAAAAAGGAAACATATATTCAATACCCAAGCCCAAGAATTGGATGGGAAACATCAATATCACTTGCCCTATCATGTTACTTGAAACAACAAAGAAGATCTTCATGAGCATCTTGAATGAAAGACTCATGATCGCATGCACGAAACACGAGATACTATGCATCAACAACTGGGCAGGTCTACTAGGAGGAAATACACAGGAACCAATCCACATCCTCAACAATGTCATGGAGGAGGCCAGAGAACTCAAAAAAGAGGTCTGGATCTTTAGCCAAGACATAAGCAAGGCATACGACTCAATAAATATGGACATGCTTGCATTGGCCCTCAGGAGGATTTGGACACCAAAAAAGATAATCAAGATACTAAACAATATATTAGAAAATAGAAACAACAGAGTAATCACAGCACA
>CAJVPT010002199.1:0-18382 GCA_910592055.1 Acaulospora colombiana | reverse complement strand
TGTTTAGTTCAAACTAGCTTAGTGGACTCCTCATATTTTTTAAGTAGTGTAGTCCTTTAACTAATAATGTACAACGATGAGTTAGTCACTATGTGAAAGTTCTGTAATATTTTTCTATTTCTCAATATCTTAATAAAGACATGCCATTGTGACATGATTGCGGGTAAAAAAAAAATAATAATAATAATCAATAAAATAGGTGAGTTAAGTATTTAAAAAAAAAAAAACTGATTCTATAACAAAAAAGTCAAATCTAGACTTTATTCTATACCTTAAAGCCTTTATTAGAAATATAATATTCAAGTGAATTTTTTATAAAATAAGAGATACTACTAAAGGAAAGTATACTAGAATACAATATATAATAAATAAAAGAATTAAGACAATAGAATATTACCATAAAATATGAACTGATGGATACAAATGGTTTCAATAATAAAAATGCAAAGCAGATATTATCAGAAAGAAATAAAGTATAGTCAAGTACAGTACAACTATGCTTTATTCCTATTTAATTGAAAAAGAATTTCATATTAAAAACCAATTTATAAAACTGATGAATAATTATATACACTATATAAATAAAAGCATTGTATGTCTTAAATTTATTATTATATAAAAACATACATAGTAACTTTATTTAAAATTTTAATATATTATTGTTTATATTTTGAAAAAACATGTGTTTAATTTTCATGTTTTTCAATAGGTAAACAATAAATTAAGTATAAATATATCTACCCTTCTAGTATTTTTAATTTCAAAAATATATCACTTAACTGAAAATTAATGTGGTAAAATTATAGATCTTTATAAAGATAAACAATCAATATTAAAAATTTCAAAACTTCTTAAAATTTATAGAACAATTGTTTCTCGTACAATTAAAAACCATCTTAATAGAAACAATCTTGTTATTCTTCCTAAAACTGAACGTTCAAAACTATTGACTTCTAAAAACAAAACTTTTTTAAAAAAATTGTTAAAAAAATAACAAGAAATCTGTAAAACAAATTGGAAACAAATTTATTGAAAAAACCAATATTGAAGTTTCTACCAGAACAATTAAAAGAAATTTGCATGAAATAAATATTTTTTTTCATATATTAGCTTAAAAACCACCTTTAAATAATCAACAAAAAGAAAATTGTCTAAAATAGTGTATTGAAAGAAAAGATTGGACAGTTCAAAAATGGAAAACTATTATATGAAGTAATGAAAGTAGTTTTACAATATTTAAAAAATCATAGTTCTGGTCATGTTTAAAGAACTCTTGGTATAAGATATAATATTGAAAATATAGTTTCAACAATAAAATTTGAAGTTAAAGAAATAATGATATGGGAATAATTTTCAGGTAAAGAATTAGGTCTATTAGTAAAAGTAAGTGGTAAATTAAATTGATTAGATTATATTAAAATACTTGAGAAATATTTATTACCTTTAATTAATAGTAATTTTAATTATAAAAATTATTTGTTTCAAATAATAATGCTTCAATTCATACTGCTAAAGATATTCAATAATGAATTTTAGAAAATAAAATTAGAATTTTACCTGATTGGTCAAGTCAATCTCCTGATTTAAATCCAATTAAACATTTGTGATCTAAATTAGAAATAAAAATAAGAAATAGATCAGAAAATATAAAAAAATTAGAAATAGTATTACAAAAAGAATGGATTAAAATTTCAAAAAATCAATTAATGAATTATATAAAAAGTAGGTTATGAAGATTAGAAGCAGTTATTAAGAATAATATGTGGCCAACAAAATATTGATTTATATATAGATATTTCATTATATAAAATATAACATATTAAAATTTTAAATAGAAAATTTTATGTAATTAATAAATAAATGATGTACAATAATTTTGTCCAGATAATGTATATATATATACAGTATTTTAAACCAGCAGTCAGGTTAACATGATATATATTTATTGTTGTATGCTAGATATTTAAATTATTGTGACTTTTACATACTAACTCATTTATTATTGAAAAACTATTTCTCTAAATGCAATCTAGGAAATGATATTTGGTTTCTTTACTAATTTGGATAACTTCTCTAATTAATAAAACAATTGCCTATAAATCATTATTATGGATCATTTTTATTCTGTTTACAGTTAAAAACCAAATTATTATTATTATTTTTTTTAATAAGTGCAAATAGGCTTACTTTATTAATTTTAATGCAGTACATATTATTTGAAATAATAACTATATTTACTATCTCTTTTTTCTTTATGTATACTTTACATTAATTTATTAAAAAACTAATTGATTCTGAAAATTCCTTATGGCTTATTGCTCACATTGGAAACTAACATACCTAGGCTCCATTAGCACTGTTACAAAAGATGTGAAAAATATTATGTTTTCTTTTGAGAATGTTTCTAATTATATTCAATATGTCAGTCAGTTGAGATCTGTTTGATATGGTGTGTTCTTGATTGTTTTTATAGCTTTTCTTTTTTTTCTTCTTTATGAAGGTCTTGTTGATTTTCATGTCTTTTTCTCATTGTGTCATTTTTCTACATCTGTCAATCTATATATTGAACATTAGGAATCTTATATAGCTTGTAATACTTTTAAGTATGTCAATGAGCTTGTTCTAGCCGATGCTTTCAATAATAAGGTTATTTAGGGCTTTGCTAATACCTCTTCTGAGTGCAAAGGTTTTCAGGTCTTTTGTACTGAGCTCTATTTTTGTGTGTATAATTTAAGAAGATTTCTCATTTTTTCTATATTGTAGTTCTCTGTATATGTTTTTGTTGACTTCTTTATATATGTTAATTCTGTGCTGTGGACTGATGAATGGGTAATCATTATTTTCTATATTAGTGCAGTTATGACATTTAACTGTTTTGTATATGTTTGGATAGTGCTTTTGCAGTTTCTCCATTGTTGGCAGCTCTCTGTTCCATAGTTTGATTGAGAAGGTACATTGTTGGTGGTCCTAGCTGTTTGTTTGTGGATCTGTGAGTATTGTAGAATGGCTAAATGTAAGACTTGCTTTCCAATCTATTTCTTTACAAATCTGTTAATCCAGATCAGCATTTCTATTGAGATTGATCCAGTTGATTATTAATCGTGCTTGGTGAATTTACTTAATAGTCCTTCTAATGAATTGGGTAATTTCCACATTGTTATTGAAGTAGAGTTATAGGTAGTTTTTTTTTAGGTATATGCTGAGAACAGTGTTTGTGTTTTTGGTATTGTTATCTGTTCTACCTTGTATGCTAGTGTGTCTACCCTTTTGTGGAAGGGATTGTTATCTTTCTTTAATATTTTGTTTCAGGTAATATTTTGTCAAAGATTGTTGGTTATATGTCAGAGGTTGAGTAACATGTGTGTTCTTGACTTTTGATTACTTTTTAGTGGTTACTTATCTTGCTATAGTCTTGAATGAGCATCTGTGAGTCAATATATATGATCAATAATTTCTTTTTCCAGCTGTTATGCATGTGATCATGACTGCTAATATTTCTGATCTGTAAGCTGATTCTTAACCAGTAAATGTTGTGATGAGCTCCAGTTGTTCTCCATTGTTAGGAAGAAATATAACTCCTATTCCCATTGTATCATTTTTCTTACTTTTGTGGCTTCCATCTGTATATATGGGAATTTGTTATTCTATTCGAGTTTCTTTGATATGGTCATGATGCATATGTAGAATTTTCCTTAACCTCTTATAATACATTTGAGTAGCTTTATGTTTGAAGTTTCCTGAGTTATTGTTAGTGTGTCCAGTATGGAGTTTGGTTGTTATTACCATTTGTTCCAACTCTGGAATGATATTTGTAGTCTGTTTTTAGGTAGATCTTGAGTTTCGTAATAGTTTTAATAATAGGAACTGTGAATAGAGATGTTGTTGACATCTCAATATAACAGTTGGACCCTCTTCGATCTATGTGGGTGGTGAGGTGATAGCCTTTGCATGGTTCCACTGGTGATTTGTTTGTAATATTGAAGTGCCTCAGTTTGGTTTTATTCCTGTTTTGACTAACTCTTTAACAGTTATTATCTGTCCCTTTTTTTTGAAAGAAAGCCATTCTTTACATTCTGGTTTCTGTGTTTTGAGATATATCTGTGCTAGTGGGTTAGGTTCTGGTATTAATGTGCCTTGAGTTAGTATTTCATTGGCTTTGGTGCAAAGGTTTTGATACCAGTCAGGTTCTTTCTTTTTGTTTGTCTTGGTGTTGTTGCAACTAACTTGGTGCCACTAAATTGTTTAGGTCTGAAATGTATCTAGAATTTGTTGTATCCAGTATATTTTGTGTTTCTTGAGATGTTGTCAATACAGATTTATCCAGTCTGCTTCTATGAGGTATTCTATGTGTTTACCTAAGTGGATCTGTTGATTTGTTCAGGTCATTTTGAACTATATATTTCTTTTTTGTATAAGTCTTAAGCCATCTTGAATAAAATAGTATCTGGCTTTGAATATCTTGAGGCATCTCTCTATGATGCTGGTTTGATGCCATGTTTTGTATTGTAGATTTTGAGTTTTGAGCCTAATTATGGCTCCAGTACTGTTTTTTGTTTTGTATAGTAACTGAAAATCATTTACAAATTTTTGTGTTATCTAGTATTCAGCTTTATGATGCTGTATGATATGGCTAAATATAGTATTGGGTTGGGGTATGTGGTTGCTAGTTTGACTCTTCTTCTGAAGTTTGTTCTGATTTTGGCATCTATTTTGGCTGTCTTCTCCTTTGAGAGTATAAGGTTATGGAGCAGGTATTTGATCTGAGGAAATAGTATGTGGTTTATCATATATCTATGTATTTTATCTGTGAGATTTTTGCTTCTCAAGATACAGCACATGTTGCTGATTTTTTTCTTTATAAGTAGATGTTGATAACCTTTCCCTTCTTTTTCTTCATGCCAGATTCCTAGGACTCAGATGACATTATTGTTGAATACAGGTTGGATAAGGTGGTTTTGAAATGCAATAGATTCTTTTTAATCATTGATGATAAGTATTTCAGATTTTGATAGATTCACCATAATATCATTTAACTGGTAGAAGGAGCTGCTGATTTTGGTTATGAGTTCTATTTTCTCTTTATTCTGTATGATGAAAGTTGTATCATTTATGTATGGTGCAATAGTGTTGTTAATTTTCTTGACCTGTGATGTTGGGTCCACTATATTTTTGGAAGAGTGAAGTATGTACCCTTTTATTTTACTGATTTTGCTAATAAGTGGATCATAGTAAATTTTCCAGAGAATAGGTGATATTGTATCACTCTAATCAATGCCCTCTTGTACCTTGTATGGCTCTGTAATCCCAAAGTATGTGATGATGATATTTTGTCTATCAGTGAAATAGGCTCCTATAATGTTTTTTATTTTTGTTGATATCTTGATCCTTTCAAGGGCCAGCATAAGTCTTTGTATATTAACTGTGTCATAGGCTTTGCTTATATCTTAAAAGAGCATATGACGGGGCTTTTTTTGTTCCCGTGCATTTTCTAGAATACTGTTAATGATAGTAATAGGTTCTTTGGTACTGTGTCTAGATAAAGCTGCCAGTTGTAGGCTGAAATTATGGCGTGGTCCATACATATATTGGATATTCTATTCATTATGATCTTGGTGAAGATTTTTTTGGTAGTCTCCAGGAGGGTTATCAGGCAAGTTATGTTGATATCATATTGCCAGTTCTTTGGTTTTGGAATTGAGTATATGGTTCCTTTTTTCCATTTGGTGAGGATGTTCTGTATATCCAGTATTTTGTTAAAAAATTTTGTGAAGGTAGCAATCATATATGGTCCCAATTTTTTGAAGATGATGTATAGGATATTGGAAGATCCTGCTACAGATTTGTTGCTAGTATTTAATATAATGAGTTTGACTTCCTCTGTTATAATGGCCTGTGTTGTACTGGTATATCATTCTTTATCTATATTAGGGATAGGTTTGTATTCTTGCTTTCAAATTGTTTTTTCATAGTTGATTATGTTTCTGCTCTTGGTCCATTGTTCAAAGTGGTCTTTAATGATCTGTTTGATTTTAGTGGATTTAAAAACTATAGCTCTTTTATTCTGTCTTCCTTTTTAATAAGTTTTCTAGTAATGATACTATATTTTGGATTATTTAAAATGGCTCTAATTATTCGTTTCTTGTCTGTGCTTAACCATTTTTCTCTAGTGACTTTGAGGGTTTGTGTATCTTATTGAATCTGTATATGAGTGTCAACTTTGAAGCACCTTTTTGTTATATAAATCTGTTCTTCAATGAGTTTGATAAAGCTGTTTGGGTCTGTGTTATAGGTCAGAATTGGAATTGGTAGTATTTGTGATATTGCTTGATATAAATTTTGTGCTTTTGAGTAGTTCCAGTTGCATGGATCTGTTTTAAGTTTGATTATTTCTTTCTTGAGTTTCAGGAGTTGAATGAGAATGATCAGTCTTGATTTTGGGATTGTTCTGAATTGTTGGTATTGTTTCTCTTTGATTTTCTGATGTGTTTATTCGTATATAAAAGGATTGCTTCCCTTAGCAATTTTCAGTTGTCATCTATAGAGAGTTTTTTGTTATTGATATCAGCCTTCCAAGACTTTGTGAAAGTTTCCATGTTTTCTTTAAAGTGATTTCATGCTTTAGGATCTGTGTTGGACCAGTCGTATCTAGTGTTCTTGTTGGATCTCCTTAGATGAGCGTACAGCATTTCGATGTCCATATCTCTAAGATCTTGATTTGTACTTTGTGATCAGTGGAGATGATATCTCTCCAGCTTTGGTGTATATGTGCATCTATAAAGGCCCATGTGGATCTAGAGTTTATCCATATTCCATCAATTCTGCTATGTGTATATTGTGATGCCTATGTGTAGTTCCTTGTTATCGGGTTATAATACCTGAACATATCGATAAAACTGAGTTCCTCAAGAGAGTTGAAGAAACTGTTATCCATTTTTTTGTGAATTTTCTGGTTGGCATTGAGTTTGTCTAATCATGGATTGAGATATATGTTGAAGTCTCCAGCAATGATTGTATGCCAGTTGTTCCTATTGTGTTGTTTGGCAAGGTGAATTATTTTTTTTGAATGTTATCTCTTTCTTTTCTGGGTCTAGCGGCTGAGTAGACATCTATAATTCTATAGAATCTTTTCTTTAGAAAGGTGAGATCAATGCAAAGGATGTGACTTTCCAATGTTTGTTTGCCAATAACATAATCAGATAACATTTGTTTTATAGCTATACCTATTCCAGAACCCATCAGGTTGCTGCATGTCCACCATATGGTATAGCCTTCTATTTTCCATTTGTGTGATTTGCCAAGTCTATTTGTTTCTGAGGATACTATGATATGCCATTGGTTTGTTTCCACATTTCCATTCATATTTCTCTCTTGTCGAGTTCGTTGAGGCCTCAACAGTTGAGTGTGATAATGGTTTAATAGGGTTTTGTTCATTTGTTGAGGTTTTGTCTTTCTTGTTACTATTATTAAATATATTTGATTTTGATTTTGATTTTGGTGAGGGAGTTATTCATAGAGATTGATCAGTTGTTCATTGATGTGATGATTAACTGGGGGATTAGGTTGTTTATTAAGGGAAGGAGTGATAGTTAAAGGAGTATTTAGAGTATATCTCAGTGCCTTAAGAAGCAATTGGTTCCTATTTGTTATGTCTATCATCAGAGTTCAGGATTGTTGGGGATTGTCTGTTATCTATGATTGAATATGATATTATTGTTATACTGTGTATCTAGATTTTGCATAACAAGTTAAAACTCTTGGTGCATCTGATGTATGTTGTTTTGGATAGATTGTTGTTGGTTAAATACTTGTTCAATTGGGTGGCAGATTGTGTATGAGTTTCTGGAATAGGAAACCTTTCTTTTTATCTGTCCTGATCGGTGTCTTCCATTTAATATTCATTTAAGCTTGATTTATAATTAGTGTCTGGTAGGAGATTGTTGAATTGGGATTTCAGAGTTTCGATGCAATCGTTGATATCTGCAAGCTGATCTTCAATATTATCAATTTTCTTTAGAATTTTTTGTAGGATATTATAAATATTGTTTTTATTAGGGTTGTCTGTACTATTGGAACCTTTTGACTTTGTGGTCTGCTTGGTATCTCTGCATATAATAGTCTTTAAGGTTGTTTTCCATAAATCAAGGTTTTGTATTTATTTGCAATTGATAAGACACCGGGTTTGGCTGGTCAAAATTTTTTGTATATCTTGCCAAATTTGTTGGCAATAGTTCTGTTCTACTTAGCTTTTTCTTTTTGTTGTTGACTAATATGACAGTTTATTACTAGGTGTTCTGCTAATTGATATATTGCACATGTTTTGACTTGCATGGCAATTCATTTGAGTTCGATGTCTTGAAGGGTAGAACTTGAGTTGATGACTGTGTCAAGGTCCGTCTCTTTGGAGAAGGAAATTATAGCATAGCATCTTCTTCTATAATTTTTGTTACATACTATATAGCAGAATTTACCTTTAACTATTGTAACCAGTTCTCTGAGGTTATATGCTGTAGTGCCTGATAAAAGGTTGTACAGTCTTAGTACGTGACTCTGATGGTCTCTTATTTGCTTGGGTATCCATTCTGTATTGAACACTTTTATTGACTCTGCTCTGATATATGTGGACCAGTTTGTGAGAGCTTGTTGTTTGGCCTGGAGTGAGGTGAATTGTATTGTTGCTATCTGCTATATTGTATTTGTTTTCAGAATGATTTCTTGAATTTCGCGAAACTTAGTGAAGTAATTGTAGATATTTTGAGTTCTAATTTGAAGTAGGATATCCCATACTACAATCTCATTAATGTGATGGTTGTTTGTGGATCGAGCCTTTATGGTTAGTTTTTTTTCTGGAGTGATGCCGATAATCTAATTGTATACTTCTACTACAGATGTTTCATTTCCCCAGAGCATGTGGAATTCTTTGCTATTCTTTCTTTGGATCATTCTTGTGCTGATTAAGTCTTCTAAGTCTTTTAGTTCAATTATGGCTAGGACTATTTTTTCCTGCTTGTTGTTCCTGGGTAAGTCAGATAGTTTGATGGTGAACAGCATTTTTCTGTTGCTGGTTAGGTCCCTGGAAAAAAATAATCTATATGAGAGGGCCGGGGGAAGTTGACCATTATCATTTGTTTGTATATATCTGCCAGTTCTGGTCAGGTTGTTTCTATTGTTGATGTGTGTAAATGTTTTCCCTATTATTTGTTCTTTATTCTATTTCTGCTGCAACTATTTTGTTCCAGTTTTCAGGTTGCGGCATAGTTTCTGCAGGTAAGGCATAATTGTTTTCTTATGGTTCGTGAGGGTTGACAGTCACTTCTTCTATATTGTTGTTGGTTTGTGGGTTCAGAAGTATAACCGAGGGTTCTGTTTTCATGGCAGATTGTTCGTCTACTTCGGTATAGATATTGATTAAGGGTTCTTCGGTCTTTTTTGTTACCATGGGTCATAGTTGTGGTTTTAGTGTTGTCTTCAGAATCTGGGTGGCCTTTCCATTGTTCTTGTTAAGGAAGTTGTCATTGTAATAATTTCGTGTAAAGCTTGTTTTGCTCTGGAAACTCTATGCGAAGTTCATGTCTGACTTCTAGACTCTCATTTGTATATGTAGGTTTTTGTGAGTTAGAACTTCTTATTGAACCAAATGATTAGTGAAAAGAGTGCCTTGAAATTAATCAAAACTAAATTATTTAATTCTATATCAAATCCAATTCTTAATAATTATCATATACTTCCTTATTTCTTTTTCTTTAGTGCCTTACAGGTTCAGATCCTTTAAAGATAATTGCACTACTTCTTGGTCCTATCCAGTTTATATATTAAGTATATATATGTGTCTTTTATTTCTTTTATCTAATTTTGATAATTTTTTGCTTCTTTTCTTATTCTATAACTTTAACACAGCAATTATTCTATATCTCTTTTTTGAAATTATTTGCTTCTTTTAATAGAGCTTGCTGATTATTTCTGTATTGTTGCAGGTAGAATTTTAAGTTGCTTTTTGAAATATTTCTTTAAAAAAATGGTCTTATTTTTTTTTATATATCCATATATAATATTGAAAAAACTCCTGTCAGATTTCTAAATCTTTTTTAACTATTTATCTATCTAGTTACTTATTACAAGTCAGTTTTCTTTTTTATCTTTAACTTCTTTATTGATATATTTGTGATCTTTTTATTTGCTTTCTGCTATATGTCTTCCCTAGTTTTTCTAGTGGCTGGGTATTTAAAAAGATGTCCTAATATCTTTTTTTAAAGTTCATATAATGAACAAGTATTTATAGTGTATATACAGTATCTGGTTTTCTTTTTTTAAGTATTATAGAATTGAAAGTTTATTGTATATTAGGTTGATTAAGAAGCTTTTGTCTTTATTGTTCTTAAAAAAGGTATCAAAAGTATTGGTTAAGTTGAATTGATTTTAAAAGATTAGTTAATTTATGACTTTATTATTTTGGATCCAAAGATCTTAAATTTTTTTTTGTGTTGTCTAGTCTAGTTCAATTCTTTTCTTATTGAATATTTTGATAAAATCTTGATGCCAATCTCTATTGTATATTCTCTCTATATGACTATTATAAGGACTCTTTCTAGCTCTGATAGCTAATACCAAATTATTGAATTCTTCTCCTAGCCTGTTTAGTAAGTAAATCTACTTGATTGTTAAATCTGTTGGTTCTATGTTCTTTGACCTTTAAGATTTCTAAATTTAGATCTTTTTTCTTTACTAGGTTTTTGATTTTATTCTATAATAATCAGTTAATAGTCTTTATTCATCTTCTTATTGATATCTCTATTTGTGAACAAAAGGATTACCATATTTTGACTGCAGTGCTACAATCAGAGTGAATCATGACAATCATATTTTGAAGGGCAGTATACAGTACAGTAATATTTCAGCTCCAATTGCAGATAGTCAAGTGAAAGCTTCTGCTAAGAACTGTTAATTATTTTGTCATCCTCTATTAAGATCTAATTTAAATACATTTTGAATTCATAGTTTGTTATTCCATTTTTATAGAAGCCATCAGTATAGAAAATAAGCTAAACAGCTATATTCTTTCTATTATATCTTAAAATACTTATAAGTTTATCTTTATGTTTTTTTGTTTATATGGCTTGTTCTATTAGTATTATATTCCAGTTTTTTACTTGGATCTCTACTTTTATAGGTTTAATAGTTAGTAAAGTTACTATTTGATGATATGTATTTATCTACCAATCTATAGGATTTCTGACAAAAGGATTGGGTTTTTTTTTTAGATTGTTATGTCTATTTAGTTGTAGGAGAAGGAGAACTTGTTATAAAACTATTTTTAATGACTGCACTGTTATATCTAATTGAAGATAGGTATGATTACTAACAAAGTCATATACTAGCTGATATAGTGTGAAATAGAATTTGTTATTTATAAATATTGTCTTTTCTAAGTATCTGTCAAAGTATTAGTATAGACTATTCAATATATTTTTCTTTATCTAAGTTTGTTAGAAATATTTTAGCCTATATATTATAATTTGTTTATTTAATTCCATATAGAGTGTATTATAGAAGATCTTTATTTATTGTTGTTTTTTCATGAACTTTTTTGTATCAAGAGAGAACTGGTTCCTTGTATCTGTTAAAGAGAATTTGAATTGATTTTCATTCTTTAAATATCATTATAGTAATATGAATAAGTTGATTTAAGAATATAATCTTATACATGTATAGTGATAAAATAGCTTTTTTATATTTTCTATTAATTTATAATATTGATTTGATAAATAGGATACCTTCCAGATAATTAAATGTTTTCTTCTATCTTCAATTTTGAAAGGTAATTTGTATAATTTTCACTAGAGCCAGTATTGTAACTACCAAATTTCATTTAATTGGCTTCTGAGAGTCAATAGAATTTTCTAAAATATTATCAGGTTTCCAACATTTAATTTAGCTCTATTTTAGTTTAATTATAATGGCAATACTAAAGGATTCATTATTATTAAATTTATAAAAAAGTTCAAGTAGTTGTATTTTTGAAATACTCTTGAGACTATATATTTTTTTATTAGAATATAACTGTTTAGAATTGTTCTACCGACTAAGGCCTTGTTCTTAAATACTTTTCTAAATATAACTGTGAGTTTATTATATATCTTCTCATTTAGATGTATGTATTGCATTCTATATTCTATTCTTGGGATCAAGAGCCTATTGATAATGTATCAGGTATATTTTTTATTAACTATTTCTTAATTATTACCTGAATTACTATCTTGATTTCTAAATTTATTAGGTTGATAATATCCTAGTTCTTTTGTCTTGGTGTTAGCCAAATGCCAAAAATTCTGGCTTGATTATTTTTATTAATTTTATAAACTATAGTACCCTCTATTCCATTTTTTTTTTGTTTTTTGTCAGGCAAGTTACATATGCTTTATTAAATATTTGTAAGCTATACATATAACATGAGATACTAAAACTAATTCTTTAACTAACTCACCCATCTTGATTGTTTTACCTTTCTAAGTACAACTTCGGGAGTAATTTATCACTTCGTTAGGAGTTCAGGTAAATACCCTTCCAACTTCTAACATTATTGCCTACAGATCACTACTACAGATCACTCTTTTGAGTTCTAACAGAGATTAAAATCCAACTATTTCATCTTATACTTTACCCCTTCTTGCAGAACTTGTTTGACATCATATTTTCTAATTCTTCTTTCTTTAATAATACTTGATATGACCAATTTTCTAATATTTTGACTCTTTTTCTTTGTCTCTATAAATGTGTCGACCTTTTGATCTTGTCATCTCTGTTGATTCCCAATATTCATTCCCATTCTATTATCTTTTTACATCTAATATTCCAAATTTTTTTTCTAAAGTGGTTATGTGTTTTCTTCTGCATTTTAATTATCCATTTTCTTGCTTTTTTACTGATTCTCTTTCCATAGCACTTCAAGTCTGCTATCTTATTCATTAGGTCTTTTTCAATCAGTCCCATGCAGAAGCTAAATATATCCCAACCAGTGTTTGAAATCCTTTCCACCAATTGAGTTATTTTCTTATTTATTTTTCCTCTTTCCATTCTGTTATTAACTTCTAGACTTATCTCTTTTTCCTCTGAATCCTTTTCCTATCTGCCAGGAGTTTGTTGAAACTTTGCATCATATCTTCTATACCCTTCTACTAGGTTTCTTGCTAGAGTTTTATATGCTAAACATTTTAACAAGTGTTCTATTGTCTCTTCTTGCTATCCATATGCAAGACATTTTACTTGCTTGTATAAGTCTGGTCTTCTTGTGGCTATCTTTATTAATATGGATAGCTCATCACTAATCATCTTAACAAGAAAGCTTTTTCTTTATGATCTTTTTAAGGAGGTATTCCATATGTATCCATTATTCATTTGTTCCCAAACTAGGTTCCATGTGTACCTGTGGCTGGTTTTGAATTTGATGACCTCACTTTTTGTCTATTCTATTTTGGGTTGTCCATTGATGTATCATTATTTTAGTATTGATTTTTTTAACAAACTGCCTTATTGGGGTATCCAACACTATATCTTTCTATTTAATTTTGATAATAATCTTAGGTGAGTTCAGATCTTGTCATTCTATTATTGGAAACTTTAATGATAGTATCCTCTATTCTAGCTTGAATGATTTTAGGAATCTAATTAATAATAAAAAGAATCAACTTTTTTAAATTAATTTGAGAGTCATTTGTTATTTAGAACTTTTTTGTTTTTTTCAAGATCCTTTGATCTTTTTTTGGATTTGACAATCCATATTGTGTCATTTATATAAGCAATTATTGCCTACCTTAAAGAGAGCTTAATTTTTTTTTCAGATTTGTTAAAATTGAATGTAAATGGTTACTCTTCTTCTATAGAATAATCTAGGTTACCATTGTTTTGAATCTTGCATAGCAATGAGTTATAAAATATTCTTAATAATAGTGAAAAAATTGTTTGTTCTTGATCTATACTGTCCTCTGCCACTTTTGGATTATAGAGTTCATTGAAAAGAATAATACTACAACTTCTATTTTAAAAAAAAATCTATCATAAACTTCTTGATAGTTGTAGGAATTTGAATCTAATCTATAGCCTTTTTAAGCATATAAAGAGATATTGTATTATATGCCTTGGCAGAATTTTGAAAGATGACTATAGTTCTTTTTTTTTTTCTATAGCTTCTTTACAGATGTTGTTCAGTTGATAAATAGGTTCTTCTATACTCTCATCTTGTAAATCAACAAAGTTTGGACCTTTTAAGATTTTGTATTACTTGCAAATAGTTGATAATTAGTTGATAAGAATCTTGATAAAGCATTTTTGAGCTGTTTCTAGAAGAATAATAGGTCTTGTATTACTCAAATCACATTTCTAGAACTTGGGTTTTGAAATATATAGATAATACTGCCTTTTCATTTTCCTGATATCTTGTCTATTCTTAAGACTTTATTGAAAAGAAGATATATAGTTCTTTTTTCTTTGATTCTTAAGTACTTGAGCATTTTATAGTTGATATATAAGAGGCTAACAGCCTTGTTGTTTAAAAGGGATTGTAAAGTAGTTTCAAGCTCTTCTACTTTGATTTCTTCTGTTAATAGTGAGTACTATGTTAGATTAATCCATTCCTTGGGTTGATATTTTTTTTTCCAGTAGGAACCAAGACTTTCAAAGTTATCATTTCTTTTTTGAAAGCCTTTTTGTAATATTTTTAATCTTGCTTCTAATTATTAGAGGATCAGTAGCAATATAGTCTCTCCCTTCTTTATTTCTGGTTAGCATTCAATCTAATGTGATTCTAGTTTTTTTACAGTTTAAGACTGAGTTTGGCATTTACTTCTGATTGGATTTGAGTTATTACATCTGTTTTCCAAAGCTTCCTTGATTTGATTTCTAATATGAAGACTTTCTTTTTTCTTATATATATTTTTTTTTTGATTGGCTCAACCTTGTTTTATTATTTTTCCAAATTACATTTATACAGAATGTATATAGTACAGGGATGTATATTCAGTAATAGTAAAACTCAATAAGCTCTATGCTACTTCACAGCCTGTTGCCCTTCCTTTTTTGAGTAAAAAAACTAATATGCCAAGGCTATACTAGTTGTCATATAAAAGGATAAAATAGTGAAGATGTTAGTTTAGTATTTTATGTACTCATTAATATATCTGTTTACTATTCCAGTTAGGTTTAGAAGATATTGTTGTAAGGTGACTGGGTTTGTATGGCTTGTGGTTTTGTGTACCTTGTTTATCTTATGTCTATGCCATTTAGTGGGTTCTTATGAATTCTTCGGTTATATATTTCATCACATCTATTTGTCTATATGTTGTATAATAGCTCTTTTTATTCTCTTATCATGTTCATAATTGTTTCTGTCACTTTGTTATTATTGGTTATGATTGAGTCGAGTGTTTCTAGTATTTCTTTTAATACTACTCCTTAGATTAATAATTTGAAAGTTCTAGGGTTTATCAACTATATCTGTCTGTATATGATCTCCTTGAAGCTCTTTTTATATTCTTTGTTAATGTGTATAGGTGCATGTTTGATAAGAATCCTGTAAAAGTTTTTTTCCAGTGTTTTTATATTATCACTACATAGAAATGGATGCGTAGTGTCCTCGACTTCCCTGCATTTGTGATATTTGACATCCTTGTAGATTAGTGGGTATCTATTGTATAGCTTGATCCTGGTTGGAAGTTCTTTGTACCAGAGGTTGAAACTGAATTTCATTATGTGGCGATCTTTATATAATGTTGCATGTTTATTCATTTTGGATGTGTGAATATTATTGAATGTAAGCTTTCAGTAGATGTTTCTGTAGTCTTCTTCTGTGAATCTATTTTGTGTCCTGTTCAATAGCTTTCATTTAGTCAGTCTAATAGCCTTGTTGGCTTGTTTCACTAGTTCTTTGTGTGATATATCTATCTGTGTTATATTCCAGACTATATTTATTGGGACCATTCCTCTATGAGGTTGTCTTATATTAATGAGTTTACAGTTGAGTTTCATGTTTGGAGAGATTGGATAAATCCTAGTTAGCTTGTCAGTTTTCTCATTGAAAGGTAAGCCTTTATGTGTCCGTGGGTTTAATTTGTAATTTTTATTAATCAAAACTGTTATGTTATTACAAATAAGTAGTTATACATATATATTATAATAAATTATATCTATATGGATAGCTATATATATATTTAAAATAATGCTATATATCACTACTACCAGTCTACCACTAAACTGGAAGCTCATACAATTCCATCTTAATTATTCCTAAAATAATTTTTTATTAAGAATATTCTAGTTATTAGGCTGTCGAATTCAGTATCCTGAAATCCAGTTTTTGATCTTTCAAAGTGATCCATAATTTCTTCTCCCATCAAGACCTCCCGATAGTCAAGTATGTGAAAGTCAGCACAACTACATGCATGAGGACTGGGACAGACTTATTATAGAAGAGTCTTTTTTCCTTGCATATGAGTTTGTATTAAGCCATTTGTATCATTTGATGAGTTGTGTTTCTTGTTTTGGTCCTGAGAGGCATGCTACCAGTTTGGGATCTACTCTTCTTGCTACCATTTCTGGTAACACAGTTGTGTTAGTGATAATTCTATTCAATTCAGATTATAACCTAATCACAATCTAGATATAGATCAGATACTATATTAAAAATATTGATTAGTTTATAGTTATATCAATATATGAATTCATTTCCTTGTATCAGTCTTGTATTTGGATGAAATTGAACCTGGATCTTATGATCTGACCCATTGAGTGGTAATTACTGTACTATTGATCCATAGGTCTTTTTCTTATATATTATTCTAAGTGTATATTCTATTTTGATAATCTTTCTTAATTGCTCTGGAATTTATTTTTGTGATTGGAAAAATGTTAATTCTTTATTGAGGGATTAACAAAGACCTTGTAGATTTTGAATAGTCTTTTATATATTTTTTATATTTTCTATAGTTTCTAAGTCCCAGTTAACTTGGATTTTTTTTAAAAAAATAAACTTATTGGCTTCTCTGTAGGCTTCAAATTCTTTCTTTGAAATTACTAATCCTATTTTGACTTTTTTTCCTCTATTGGGAATAAAGTAAACTCTCTTCTTCTTAAGACACTTATATATACTCTTAATAATTACAGTTTTGAATTTTGTCAAGACTTTTCAAGCTCTTGGAAATTGTCTTCAGCCTCTTGCCAAGAATGTTGTATATCAATTTCTAGAAACTTGTATTTATTCAAATTTAAACTTCTCCCATTGTTTTGTAGTGAAATTTTTTAGATCTGATATTTTTTTATATTTTGTTCTGCATTGCTCTTGGGCCTGATTTTTGAGCAAATTATTTGTTGTTATTCTCATTAACAAAAGGGTATAGTTTCTACTCAGTAGTATCTCTACTGGAATATTTTGAATTTGTATATATTATTTAGATTGATTTTGGGGATATCCAGATATAGTTATTCTACTATATGCTGAGTTGTTTTTCCATGTAAAGGTAATATTATCTTCTTCTTATCAGGAGTTTTGAATATTTATATTATTCCAATCTTTTAAAAAGTTAAAAAAGCCTATCTCAGCTTTTCTGTATCTTGCTGTTGTTTTGTTATTAAGTGGAGATTGATTTATTACCAGGTTGATAACTGTATTAAAATTATCTATAATTATAATATTAAAGTGATTTCTTTGCTTATCTAAAATTTTATTAATACTAGTACATCACTCTTTCCCGTTCACCTGTGGCACAGTAGAATTGGAAAAAGCGAACAACATGAACCGAACAACTAGGAGTGCAAACTCCAACTTCAGGCCTAACTATAACGAAAACAGTATGTCCAAGGGTAAGGCCGACCCTATCAGAAAAGAAACTTTACCAACACAGGCAAAGAAACCCAGACTCAATACAATGATAGCAACAACCTCAACAAGTACACCAACCACCGAGAAACTTCCAAGTATCCAACAAACCGCCACTGCAACCACGACCCCTCCTACAAAACAAGCTTCCAACAGCAACCGCTGGAGCAAACAGGTTGAAGAGACCATGACTTCCCAGGACAAAAGACTATCCATATTAGTATACACAGCGGCAGAGAAGGGAAAAAACCGAGAAAACCCTGAAACTTCAATACTCATGGAAGGACGTATCACAGATTCAGATATCGAAATGATGGAAGAAGATGAGACTCCACATACAGAGGAAACATATATTGCAGACCCATCCTCTCAACGAAATCTCGGATGGCAGAACCCCAGAACCAAACTCCAGAGACTGCGCCCAAGATTCCCCTTTGACCCAAGTAGCAGATACGGCCGTACAAGATGCAAAGTAGGCATCAAAGCTCAAGACATTCCAGGAGATACAAACACAAAAAAAAT